>SJYV01056326.1:1469548-1524254 GCA_006410875.1 Neotragus pygmaeus
ATCCACACAGTCAAAGGCTTTGGCATAGTCAAGAAAGCAGAAATAGATATTTTTTGGAACTCTCTTGCTTTTTCCATGATCCAGTGTATGTTGGCAATTTGATCTCTCGTTCCTCTGCCTTTTCTAAAACCAGTTTTTACATCAGGAAGTTCATGGTTCACGTATTGCTGAAGCCTGGCTTGGAGAATTTTGAGCATTACTTCATTAGCATGTGAGATGAGTGCAATTGTGCGGTAGTTTGAGTATTCTTTAGTCCCTGTGAAATCCAAAGAACAGAATATGAGCAAAGAATAAAGAATATGAATATTACATTGTGTCTTTACAAAATGTTCATCAATATTTTGTAAGTTTCTTTTCTATTGGCAAAGTGTTTTTGCACACATTTTCCCTCATGATCCTCAGGACACTGCTAGGCGTTAATGTTCTATGCCTGAGGAAATCAGAAGTCAAAAGATGTGAGTGTCATCCCTGAAGTATGATTCCTACCTTGGTATCTGTAACATCATTACAGTTAAAGTACTAGATTACATGTTATCTTATGTGACCTATGCAAAGGTCAGACAGATTTAACAGAGAACACGCTATGCACATAAGCTGGTTGCCATGTGATTCAAGCTCCCTTTTTAACGAATTTTAGAAATTTTGGCCTTGAGGATCAACATGGTCTACAAAATACAGCTGAGGACTGTGATAATTTCAATAAATGTCAATTTTTTGTTAAAATGATGTTTTAATTTCCTGTTTCAAAAAAGGCACACATACATATAACACACACACATATATCGATGTATATGCATAACTGAAATCATACAGAACCCTGCAAAATTAAGGAACATCTGATACCACTTGGAGAACTCTGAAATATATTTTTTTCAAAAGAGAACAAATAGGATGCAATATAACTTTCATTTGCAGGGCTGCTTTCATGCTAATCATTGCCCCCAGAAGCTTTACAGATCAATATAATAGGAGGCAGCAGCAGAAAGCATATGGTCCAGTGTAAATTACTAGAAAAAATGAGTTACAAAGACATTATATGATGAATAAATTAAAGTATTCAGTCATAAATTCAATAAGAAAGGGAGAAATTAAGAAGTTGTGAATAGGAGGGAAGAAAGTGCTCAGAATTAACTCTGAGATGAAATGAAGAATACATGGTATGGATGTGTGTCTCCAAAGTGCAGCAGAAAAGAGGGAGTGTGAGAGCCTTGAACTCCTCAGTCAGGCCTCTAGGAGCCAGAGTGAAATATTGGCAAGAAGAGGGCCCAGCCAGGAAAATAAATATTGGGTCACTGCCTAGGATCTAAAAGAAATAAGGTTAAACCTAATGAAAATCAGACAGCAGATCTAAAGAAAAATGTATGATATTCTGTTCTTTCTTTTTTCTGTTTTGATTGGTTTTGATAGGAACATGTGTTTATGGGAGGGCTCTAATCTATGCATGCAGAGGTTTGTTTTCTTTTAAAACCCTGAGATGGAGAGAAATAGAAATGAGAGAACACTGTGCTGGGAAATTGGCTTAAGCCAGTGCAAATTTTGTGGGATATTAAATGTTGGCATCCAAATGATATTCTTAAATTATCTGTATATTCTTTATATGTTATGGAGACCAGAGAGCCAGGATTTCGTCTCTGAGGCCTACAGAAGAGGCAGGTGAGCCAAGAACACATTCAGAGCATTTGTTAGGTCCTTTAATTCGAAAATATTGGGAGGATCGTGTACCAGTATCAAAGTGGAGCTTGTGTAGGCGACCAGAACCAAGTTCCAGTGGGGACTGCTTCAACAAATAGGCAGAAGAAATGAAAGTACCAGCAGTAGCTGGTTACACATATAACCCATAATTTTGCTACAATCCATGGGCATGTGTCTATACATCAAATATTACTAAATTCCTAATCTGTGGCATGGGAGAAACATTCAAAGTGAAACCACTGTGTAATGCACATTGATATACATATATACACCCTTATACATACACAAACACATATACATACGTACATACACACATAAAATGAGAATGACAGAGGGGCAAAAGGGGCCATCAATAGAGAAACACTGTCTTTCTAAGAGGGGAAAAAGAGAACAAGACCAAGAATGAGAATACAGATCTCTGTATAGTTGTGATAGTTTCCAAAGTTATAATATTTCTCTATTTACTCATGTATTCAATTACTAAACACCTATAGCTCATATGCCATGTATCAGGCACTGTGTTGGGTAGCGGGTGTGTGCAAAAATGAAGAAGGTATCACCATCCTTGGGCTGGGTCTTCCCAGGTGGCTCAATAGTAAAGAATTTGCCTATCAATGCAGGAGAAACAGGAGATATGGGTTCTATCCCAAGGTCGGGAAGATCCCCTGGCAAAGGAAATGGCAACCCATTGCAGTATTCTTGCCTGGAAAATTTCATGGACAGAGGAGCCTGACGGACTCCAGTCCAGGGGGTCGCAAAGAGTGGGACATAACTGACAGAGCATACAGGCATGCATCCTTGGGCTACGTCGAACTAGAGGAATGATTTCCAGGAGAAAATCACTGAAAAGAGGAAATTGTGTGTGTGTGTGTGTGTGTGTGTGTGTGTGTGTGTGTGGTGTTATTAAAAGTGAAAAAGAGACTAACTCTAATTGAAAGAAGAAAAATAAAATCTGTTCAAGAGCATTAGAATGTGGGGAAGGGATATCACCCAAAATGGAAAATGAGTTTAGGGGTACAAAGCAAAACCTGCCCTTGCTTTTAAAATGTAGAATTTTCACAAAATCAAAGCCACCTGAAGAAAAGAGTGTGGCTCACCTCCCCTGCTCTGCAGTCTGAAGGGAGCAGGCCACAGGAGACACAGGCTGCATGTGTAGCTCGAGCTTCTTGCTCTGAGAAGAGTCCAGCTTGCTGCCAATGCTCACTACATACTTGTACACCTGGAGTGTCCACCTGGATCTCGCCTTTTTGGTTAAGGTGGCAACAGTCATCAAGGGAGGGGAAAGGGGAAGTCAGTAGCATTTTCTTGCCTCCCCGAGATTCTCAAGGGAGCATCTCCCATCAGGCACGCGGTGTTCATCTGCTCTTTGTCTTGTGGGGCAAAGGTCTGTGATCAGAGGCTGGCAGGTGTGAAAGAAGCAAAGAGGATGATGGAAGGAGGAGAGTAGAAAATGATCTGATTTATATAATATAATGCCTTTTTCTGATTTCTTTGCTCTCTTCAGATTAAGAGCCGTTCTTAGTTAAACTGCAACTTGTTTACCTGATAGTTGATCAATCTCCCTTTTATATGCTTACATTTTCAGCCTAGATTACTTTCAGAAACACTGTAATTTAGGTGAGAAGAAAGCTGCAAGAAGGACAGAGATAGAGCATATACAAGATTATCTTAAATATAATTGTTAAACTGAAGAGAAGCAAGGAAAGGAGAAAAGGTAGTATGAATAACATTAGATTCATAAAAGAATATATGTTAACATCTCTGCATAGAAAGAAATGAAATCAACAACAAATCAAATAATTTGGAATATTTTCTTTGTGGAATGGTTATAAATTAGTTTACTTTCAACTGTGAATTCTTCTTTCTTTTCTCCAGAGATCTGAATAAACACATTGACACTGAATCTTAGTAACAACAACAAAAAAAAGAGGAAAAACAAAACAGACTTTAAAGACTGATCAATACATTTACTATCTGCTCAAGTTCTCCAGCAATGATTTTTCAGTATTCATTGTTTTAGACTTTAAGAAAAAAAAATTTTTTTAAGAGAAAGAAAAGAAAAAGTGCATTTACTTTCAGTCTTCCAGGCTTCAGGGAATACCTTTTCTCTTGGATCCTTCATGAAACACTTTTTCTGCCTGCAGAGGTCTCTCTCTGGCACTCTGCTCATTGCAGCACGTCAGCCCATCTTCCTATTGGCATCTTCCTTCATTCTAACAAGACTATCATTGGTGCCAAACTCCACTGATCTATGCAGGAGCATTTTTGAAAGGCGGGTTCTATTGGGGCCTAAGTGCAGATCTGTGCTGTGCTCAGTCGCTTAGTAGTGTCTGACTCTTTGTGACCCCAATGGACTGAGGCCCACCAGGCTCCTCTGGCCATGGAATTTTCCAGACAAGTTTACTGGAGTGGATTGCCGTTTCCTACTCCAGAGGCTCTTCTTGACTCAGAGATTGAATCTGCGTCTCTTGGGCCTCCTGCATTGACAGGTGGATTCTTTACAACTGCATCACCTTTGAAGCTCAAGTGCAGATCACCGTATTAGAAAACAAAGCATCTGACTACCAAACCAATTTACAGCAAACAAACTGCGGATTGCAAATCCCAGTGGTCTTCAGTCACATCAGCACTTAGTCATGCGATGCCTGGCCAGACACCATTAACCCATTGCTGTGAGGTATGGCAATGCTGATGCCTAAACTGTAAAGGATATTCTAGAAATAACTATCTTTATACCTGTTAGACTCTTATGGTTATCAGATTCTAAAAATGTTTAAGGGTCATCCATGCTGTGTACTGGAGTCCACCGTCAAATTAAAATGGGCTGGAGGGAGGGCAGTGAGAGGGAGACCATCTCACCATCTCACACGGTCTTCTCTGAAAAACAGACAATATTGCCAATGTCTGGGTGTCTATTTAGCTATTCCACTCAAGTTCATTCTTGGGGGGGGGTCTTGTCAATAAAGTCAAACCAAAGCTCTTGGTGTGTAGCAGAGTTTCTGAGGGTCTTTTTGAGAGCTTCATTAAAAGCAGACAGTTTCTATAACCTTTTAGCAGAACCTGTTATCTGATGACGTGAATTAAAGTCTCTCAAATGACTAATAATCATATCAGGGCTGCCATGTCAGCTTGTAGATTTGAATAAGAGGGCCTGAAAACATTTGCATGCCTCGATGTGCCAGTGCTAAGAAGCTAATGTGATAGTGCTGTCATAAAGCGCTGCAAAGACATGACTTAATGTAATCTGTCATGTCATATGCTAATCTTCAACCATTACTTGAGTGCTGTAAGTAAGTAGAAAGCATTTGGGAGAAATCCTTTCCAATTTCTCTGAGTACCACTTCTGCTGCTGGTCAGCTCAAATGGGTTTTGTGCATTTAATGCAGAGCTCAAGTCAAGTTGGTTTAGGTCACACTTAATTAACCAGCACACGGATGGGCTGGGCCGCTACAGCTCTATGGAAAATGGTTATTTCAGAGGTGGCCTAACAAGTAAATATTTCATACACTGAAGGAAAAGGGAAAAGGACACTTTCTCAGTCCTTGATAAAGAATATGTTCTTTTCAGAGAAAACACTATGAATCTTAACTAGACATCATTTTGGCTTCTGCTTGCCTTCTTCTATATTTGAGTTGAGTTTACAGAGAGTAGATAATAAATAGTTAAAGACATTCCTCTCACCCTGATAGCAAGAATTCCCCTGTTCACCAGATACGGACTTCTCACTCAAACAATAGAGGCTGCCGCAACTGCAGGCCGACAGAAACAGAGGACAAGTGATCAAAGGAAGACATCCACTTGGCACACTCTTTAATGAGATGACAGCATCTCTTAATATACCGTCATTAAGGAAGGAGACGGGTTCTCACAGCTAAGTACAGTTTGCGAGACAGACAATGAGGGAGACTAGAGAGACTGACAAATTTTTGCCCAATTTTTTTAGGAACGTGTGCATGGAATTGTGATTCAAAATATGAAGGTTATTTTTATCAGCCACACTGAGTCAAGTCAAAAACACGCCTAAAAACTCGAAGAACTGCCTTCTGGAATAGCATTTTTGAGGACGCTGAGCAGATGGTATGAGATTGGCCCCAACACTACTGCCTGAATTTCCCAACATTCCAATGAGGCCCACTATTGGTAACCCAAGGGAACTTTCGTTCACGTGGGAACTGTCTTTTTATAGGGTCTAATTAGAGAGCACAACCAATTCCTACCTACAGAATTAAAAGAAAACGCTTCTATATTTTTCCTTGACAAATGTGTGTCAAATTCATACAGAAAAATGAATATAAATCAAAATTGTAGAGATGTGAGGTCAGTATTTTCCTTCCAGCCATGGATTTTTCTAAAATTTGGGACTATCTCTCAAAAGGACAAAACCTGATCACAGAAGCGGTGAGTATCTGTGCTACTTACACTGCTTCCAGAATATCTTGACCGTTGATCATGAATTGATGGTTGCCTCGCATAGCTACATTCTCCTTTATGTCCACTTACAAAATTCCAGCTGACATTTCAAAGAGGTGAAGAATGAGTGTGATTCTTGGTGCCAGTGAAATGTGGTTCCTTATCTAGTTTTTTTGCTCCTGACACAACCTAATCACCAGGGGATCCTTTGATCTTTTCAGATCTTATTCAGCTGTGAAAACTGGTCGGATGACTTCTTTGGGCGGGTTGGAAGCTGGTCTCACTGGCACAGATTTCCAAGGCCAATCATCGTTTGGACTATCCATTTAACAGCACTTTCAACTCCATCTAGGCATCTTGCATTTGTATATTGCTAGCTCCGGGAAAACTCATTATTATTAAGAGAACAAAGTAACACATTCCTCAGATTTGAGGTCAATGGCTTCTCCTTCCAAATGAGGGCAGTAAAATGCCTTCTAAGGCCTCTGGGGACTTATCAGCTTGAGTTTAACATCACAGAAGTGAGTAGGACTAGGTCCCAGAAAATGATACTCCCTAATAACATTAAGCCAAAGCCAGCCTCTTTCCCCCTCCTATATCTTCCTCTTCTTGATAGACTATCCAAATAATCTGTTTGGGTTAATCCCTCTTAATTGTCGTAACTTCCTGATAGCCTCTCAAAGTTCTGACTCAGTCAACTTAAATTATTCTTTACCCCAAGCTCCAATGCGTGCAACTTTCCAGGGCTAACAATCACTCTTTCTGTGCCATTCCTTAACCATCTCTCTTAAACAAAAACAAAAACAACAAAAAAAACTATTTGATTACCTTCTCTTCCCTGTGATTTCCTGGGCTATAACTTTTGCCTAAACAGTCTCAATTCTTGTGAAGCCTCAAATTATGGCCCTTCCCATCATTAAATTAGTATTTTTCCCCAGTGTATCTGGCAAATATTCCCTGGTTAATCCAGCCAATAATTAATATTATGATTGACTATTTTCATCCATTCCTTCCTTCAAGGAAGGTCATATATATGATTAAACTCCTCTGTTGGGTCAGGTGCTATGCTAGCCAGTAGTAATGGTAATACAAGTAAAGAAATAGTTCTCACTCATATTCATTTTGTCTTAAGCCTATGTACACAAATGTAAATTATGTTGGCTGAATACTCTTCCATCTGACTTCTTATATTATGTTCTCCTTAAGCGTCTCATGTCTCATGGACTTCCCTTGTGGCTTAGTTGGTAAAGAGTCCGCCTGCAATGTAGGAGACTTTGGGTTCGATCCCTGGGTTGGGAAGATCGCGTGCAGGAGGGCATGGCAACCCACTCCAGTATCCTTTCCTGGAGAATTCTCATGAACAGAAGAGCATGGGGACTACAGTCCATGGGGTCTCAAGGAGTCAGACACGATGGAGTGACTTTCACTTAAGCGTCTTATACAGAGAAAGTTTTTAGATTATGCCTACTATTTTATATATCAATGTACTCTCTTGCTCCTATCTACTAACTTCTGAAAGAACCCAGACAGCTTTCAGTTATGTAGAGGTGCTCATTTAGTTCTAAGAAGACTTATAACCTTTAAGTTATTGTGTAAATAGTACAGACTAAGGCAGTATAGTTCTGCCAAGAAAATGCACTGGTCATAGCAAACACCCTCTTCCAACAACACAAGAGAAGACACTACACATGGACATCACCAGATGGTCAACACCAAAATCAGATTGATTATATTCTTTGCAGCCAAAGATGGAGAAGCTCCATAGAGTCAACAAAAATACGACCAGGAGCTGNGGACTGCAAGGAGATCCAACCAGTCCATTCTGAAGGAGACCAGCCCTGGGATTTCTTTGGAAGAAATGAAACCCCAATACTTTGGCCACCTCATGTGAAGAGTTGACTTATTGGAAAAGACTCTGATGCTAGGAGAGACTGGGGGCAGGAGGAGAAGGGGACAACTGAGGATGAGATGGCTGGATGGCATCACAGACTCAATGGATGTGAATCTGAGTGAACTCTGGGAGTTGGTGATGGAGAGGGAGGCCTGGCGTGTTGCAACGAGTCAGACATGACTGAGCGACTAAACTGAACTAAGGCAGTATAGAAGATAAACACGAATCTGAGGCATTCCCCTGCTGTCAAATGATTGGGAATGTTTAGTAGAAGGTAATGTTATGTATATTAGAAAGTTGAATGGCTCAAAGACAATATGAAATAAAGTGCCAAACTCAGCATGATCAGATTGGGTCAACAGAGATGGTACAGGTGAAACACACATGTAAGGACTAGAGTTGATAGGGGAAGGAAGAGATGAAGATTGGCTGGAGAAACCCATACGTTTCTGCAAATTTATCATGAGTTAAGTTTTATCAGAGGAAGATATTAGGATACCATGGATGTCTAGTATGGATCCTGTTGGGCTAGAGAGAAATAAGAGAAATCAGGTGGAAGAGGAGGTCTTTAATGTGAGAGGATCAAAGGCAAGGAGAAAGTTAGCTGAAAAGTATGAGGCTTAGGAAATCTGAGAAAATATTACTCTAAAGTACTAAATTTATTAGTGTATCTCCAAAGTCAGACTTCTTGTCATCAAATATGGAAACAGAAGTTAGAGGCAAATGGCTGAGAGCTCTAAGATACCTTATGTTGGTTCACCAATTAGGATTTTTCAGTCCAGTCAAGACTACTCCCTGAACTTATGCAGTTTTTAAAAATATATTTCAGAAATTATTAACTTACCCATTATCTTTCTTATCAAGTAACTAATTTATGGCAAAACATAATATAAGCTCTTAACCAATATCTGCTCTTCAGTCTTAATTAGGGGATTTAGGTTTTGCTAAAGGTTCACTGGTAAAGGCAGTTCATTCATTTCTAAATCAAGTTTTTACTTTTTAGAGGCCATTGTGTCTCTTCGGCCCCTTGTCAGCTTCCTGCTGGGTTTCTATCCAAGAACTTAATTGTTAATGGCTCCCAGCTGTGCTACAACCATGCTTCCTTAACTCCTTCCTTCCTGGCTGCCAAATGGCATTCTATGCTTGAGAAATCAAGTCCTCAGTGTGAGCGGAATTAATTATCAGGTAGGAAGACTCGATTGGAGAGAGAATACCTGAATCTTACCAGATCCTTGGCTTGACAAGTACACCTCTGTTCCTGTCTCTCAGGCTGAAGTGAATAACTGAACTTTTACCTTGAATCTTGAACAACAACATCAAAGATATCTTTTCTTGATATCTTATCTAGTCTTGATGGAGTTTAAAAAATTATTTATTAATTTAGGCATCAACTTCCTCCTTAAAGCTGCTATCTGTAGTCAAACCCTACTGGCAATTCTTTGGCTTCCTGTTCCCTTCCTCATTTGCCTTGATGAGCTATGATCTTTCATGATCTTCAGTTCAAACCCCCAGTGAGTCTTGCTGTCAAACCCTATCCACGTCAGCACATCAGGCAAGTGCAGCGCATCTTAACACCTGTGAAAGTCATCCAATTTTCTTTTAATTTCTGCACATACTTGCTGCTAGTTCATCTTGCAAAGGAACATTTTACATTTTCTTTGTAAAGGAATGTAGCCGAGGCAGCCTCTAAAGTCCAGGAATAGGCTCTTGGAATGGCATATACTATGAGCACTTGACCCGGTCTAGTTCTGAAAATCTTCTTCAACATAGTGACATACTGAGACCTGATGGATGAGAGTGAAAGGTATTAGAGTTGTGATGGGGTGATTACTTCAGGCAGAAACCCAGCAATGGGTACAGACTCTAAAATAACAAAATGCCTGGAGCCACAGAAGAAGTCAATGAATACCAGCACTGGCTAAATGTTTGTGGCAAGAGGAAAGAGAGTGGTAGGAAGTAAGGCTGGAGAGATGGGCAGGAACCACACTATGTGGGACTTTTACGTCAGGGAAATATTTTGGTCTACTATCTTGAAGTGTAATAGGAAACTCTCTCACAGTTTCAGTTGGAAAGTGACTTAGATTTATAGTCACCCCTTGATATCCATAGGGGACTGGTTCCTGGATTCCTCACGGATCTCATAATTCTTAGATGCTCAAGTACCTTACCTAAAATGGCCAGGACAGTTGGTCCTCTGTATCTGTGGGTTCCATGTGGTTGAATTTGATCTGAAGTTGGTTGATTCTCTGAATGCATAACCCTTGGATACAGAGGGCAGAATATACTTTTTAAAGTTGGCACCAAAAGAGAATAAATTAAAGGCAGCTGGATGCAGGTATAGCATATCAATTAGAACGCTTAACTAGCTGATGATATTTCATTGTAATGCTCATTTTACAGATAAAGAAACTAAGGCTTAGAGAGGCTATACCCTTTGCCCAAGTTGACTGAGTTTGTGCTGAAGTCAGGATCTGAATCCAGTTCTGTCTAACACTCAAGTTAATGTTACTTTCCACTACATCAATCTTCCACTTGTGAGCACAGCATATGCCTCTTTACTCGCTGAATGCAACTTGAGGCTAGGGCTTAGAGAAAAACTTCCCCAGAGCACACACCTGGTAATTAGCACACTGTGAATTTTAACTCATGTCTTTGAGGCCAAATCTAGTGTTCTTTCCACATTGCGTTGTCTCTTGCTATTAGCCAACATGTTTCAAAATGATCCCTCTTTATGATGAAAATAGAAACCATTAAGTCTTAAATGACAGTACAGTCATAAATGCAATGTATGAAAATACCTGCCCAGTATACCTCACAGAATTGTTATGAGGTTGAGATAATATGCATTAAAACACTTCATAAATTGCCAAGTACTATGCAAAAGTAAGGCACTGCTCGTGTTTGTTACACAGGAAACCAGAATGCCATGGCAACTTGTCCAGTAGGAATGAGATCTCAGCCTCAAATTATTTTAATATCAGTTGCCAAAAGAGCTCACAGATTTTCAAGTGTCAGTGAATTTCAGATTTTCGCAATTCAGGAATAGGGCCAAAGAAAAACATTTGACATCCACATTTCTACCACACTCTATTACATGGTTATGCCCAGTCAGAGTTCAATTGGATAATCCTCAGTATAATTACTTGATCTAGAGAAATCTGTGTGTCCCAGAATGCCGCCTGGTGTGTCATTACTTCTATTTTATGAGGCAAAGGCATTTTTTTAAAACATACCTAAAGGTGAGAATTTATCTTTGCAATTTAAATTCCCAAGGAGAATGAAACATGGATACACAGACCCAAATCAATAGTCATCTTTCTTCCATTAAAGAACTTTTAGAGTCTTTTATAGGATTCCATTTCTGATCATTAGCCCATTCCTAAAGATGCTTTTGGTCTGACTTGGTGTTTGTCAAAGGGCAGATCATGACCCATTGGTGGGTTGTGAAATCAATTTAATAGTCATATACAGTATTTTAAGAAATGAAATAGAAGCAAGAGAAAATATCCCAGTGTATACAACAAAGATATTGTTTTAGGATGCTTTTTTTCCCGGCCATAAACCTCGGTGCCTGTGTGCTGGGTGACAGTAGAAAATGTTACTCATGTTGATGTATGCCAAACCAATACAATATTGTTAACCTCCAATTAAAATAAATAAATTTATATTAAAAAAAGAGAAAATGTTACTCTTACTGTAGGTCACTATCAAAAATTACTTGCAGCACATTGGCCTGTTGGTTTCAGGAAGAAAGCTGGTGTCTTTACACTTTTATAGGCTGGACTTAATCAAACTTTAGCCCAACTTTGAAATGGAGAGGTGTACAGATTCTATGATGACTATGCTTCCATCCTTCAATTTCAGTATTCTCCACAAGCCATATCATGTGGAGAGGGTGATGAATGGGAAATAAGCACTACCCAACAGCTATTCCTGAAAAGAACCCTGAGCTGGGGGCTTCTTTAAAGGAGGGGTGCTGAAGCATCTTCCAAACAATAGCTAAGAATGGAGCTTCTTGAATAATATAGATAGACATGGGCTATGTGCCAGCCTCTGGATTGGCATGTTTGCTTTGTCTGTCTGCCATCATTTACAGTACTCACAGTGTGCCCAGCCCTCTTAGTGCGCTGAAGACACTAATTCATGTAACCTATAAGGCAGCACTGTTATTGTTGCTGTTGGCTAGTCACTAAGACTTGTCCAACTCTTTGNCTTTAAAGGAGGGGTGCTGAAGCATCTTCCAAACAATAGCTAAGAATGGAGCTTCTTGAATAATATAGATAGACATGGGCTATGTGCCAGCCTCTGGATTGGCATGTTTGCTTTGTCTGTCTGCCATCATTTACAGTACTCACAGTGTGCCCAGCCCTCTTAGTGCGCTGAAGACACTAATTCATGTAACCTATAAGGCAGCACTGTTATTGTTGCTGTTGGCTAGTCACTAAGACTTGTCCAACTCTTTGTGACCCCATGGACTGCAGCCCACCAGGCTCCTCCATCCATGGGATCTTCCAGGCAAGAGTACTAGAGTGGGCTGCCATCTCCTTCTCCAGGAGATCTCCACCCAGAGATAAAAACTGCATCTCTTGCATTGGCAGGTGAATTCTTTACCACTGAGCCATGTGGGAAGCTCAGGCACTATTGTTAGTTCCATTTAAAGGAGAAGACATTAAGAAACGTGGAGAAGATAAGGAGCAACACAGGAAATACTTTTCAATGATGTGCGCTGCTGGTGTTGATGCCTCTCCTTGGTTCCCACACCATGCTCAGTAATAAGTGTGTTTTATCATCGATTCTAGTTCAGCTCACATCACTAAACTGAGGCTGTATACATGTGTATGTGCATTTGTGCCTGAGTGTGTGTTTATGTCTGACACTCAAGTTCATGTTATTTTCCACTACATCAATCTTTCACTTGTGAATATGTGTGGATGTGTGTATGCAACATGGAAGTACTTATTACTGGGAGTGGTGGGAAAGATAATGTGAAAGAATCCTATTGACACCAATTTGTACTAAATTGACAAAATGCAGGGTCTTCCTATTTTTATTCTGGCATTCTGTTTGCCTGTTCTAAATGCTGATTAAAATAATAACAATTAAAAGGTGGGCCCTGAGCTCCAATTCACACACATGAACACATGAGTAACAGGGTAACATTCAAAAAGGACAAAACCTTTAGAGTAATTAGACTGAGGCGTTAAAGGGGAAAGTGAGAAGGGATTTGAGGGGATGGAAGGCTCACACTCTGGAAAGCTTTTTATGAGGCTTTGTGAAGAACGCGGGAAGAAGAACAAAGCTAAGGAAGAAGAACAAAGCCTTTTGATTTAGGACAAAGAGTTCCTTTTCCCTAGGTTGGTCAAACTGTTTAAGTGTGTTCTCCAGTCAGAAACAGAAAGCAGACAGAAGAAAAAAGCACCAGGGGGCTAAGAAGGGGAAGAAACTAAGGGGAACAGAACTATAATTAGGCTGATGGAGGCGATGCTTATAATGTGCATATAGTCAATGTATCCCTTGCATATGAAAATATTACACAGTGTCCATTAGAAGAAGCCTCGGTATGCTTCAGTATCATCTGCAATTACATGTTAAGGGAAATGGAAAGAACTCATTTGAGAGAAGACTGAGACTTTTCCTCAGGTAAGAGTGGAGAATAGAAATATTTGAGTCCTACAGGCAAAGAAAAGATAGCAGAGATGCCCAAGGCCCCACGTGCCATTAAGTACGTTAGTAAAAGTTGGTTATTGTTTATACATGTTCCTTGGTGTCTGTCTGGGGAATTTTCAGTATGACAGCAGCTGAGACTTCAGTCCTGAGTGGGGCACCTGAGTGTAGTGAGGGCAGGAGGGGATGAGGACCTGTGGTCACCCGTCACTCCAGTGAGATCAGGCAACTAGCTGGGCTTCCAGAAAGCCTTCCAGGTCATTCTGGCCAGCAGTGAATCCCCCCTTTTCCAATTCCCTTTATGTTTCTTTGTAGTAATTTTTCACTCAATATGTTAGTTTATCAGGTAAATTTCTTACACCCACGTTAGAGGGACAGCTCCCTGCAGGTAGAGTATCACGACAAGCATATACTGCTCTGTGTGTGGGCATGCTCAGTCATGTCTAACTCTTTGCATCCGCATGAACTGTAGCCCACCAGGCTCCTCTGGCCATGGAATTTTCCATGGCAGGAATACTGGAGTGGCTGTTGACAGGTTCTCCCCCAGGGGATCTTCCTGATCTGGGAATTGAACCCACATCTCTTGTGTCTCCTGCATTGGCAGGCAGATTCTTTACCAGTGAGCCACCTGGGAAGGATATACTAAACCCTGAAAAAATGTTTATTGATTGAAAGAGATGCAAGACCTCAGAAAGTTCTAGGCTAGAGGACTTTGCATACACCTGGAGCTGTCATTTCTGTTGCTACTTCATGTTTATATTACTTTGAATGGCCTTCTGAACATTTCTTTTGATCACATCTCAGTCTTTGGGGATATGGTAGGAAACCACTTCTCAACAACCCCAAATCCTCTCCCAAGTTGACCGTGGCCACTCAAATCAAGAGCCACAATGGACAATTTAAATAGATACAGATAATGGTTATCCCAAACCGATACAGAGCTACTCTTTGTATGCACTGAGTCACTTTAATAGGGATTTCTCCCTTGTGCTCAATAGTCTGCTCCAGACCATTGACCTCTCAAAGGCAGTTTGCCTGTTTCTTTGGAAGTGCCATCCACGGTTTTCCTAACATTGTGGTCAACCTCTTGGAAGTGTGTTCCCACAGGCTTCCATGTCCACAGACTGCCCTCTTCATGTGTGTAGGAAGAAGCAAGTATAGTCTAGTCAGCCATCATAATTATGTCATGAATAAAGGCCTTAGACCCTGGAGGTCTCAAGAAGTGTTATGTTTTCATGCAGGCCACCATTGTGTGGTTAAGCTAGGGCCAGCTGAAGGCTAACATAAGTACAGTGCCAACAGCTTTGTTACTAGAGGTAACAAGGTTCATTAGGACACAGTATAGAAATGTTATCAGTTCCCCGCTTAATGCTTCTTCATACACTATGTGTTCATGGGAAATGTCAGCTCTAGCTTCTATAGGTTATGTGTGTGGGTAATTTATGAAGTTATCCACCTTATAAAGGAGAAGTGGATTCTGGAGGCTCTTCTGGTTTGGTTACTAAAAACATTAGGATAATGGCATTAACAGAAAGGAGAGATGAGAAAGAGGAAAGGAAAAAGAAGAGCCCACATCGTCACCTCCATGAGGCTTGTAAGGATCTGCAGGAATCTTCTCCTTCTACTTCTTCTTGGAGAGCATGGGACAGCTTCTAGATCTTCCGCTTTTCCCCATTTGGATTTTGTGAAGGAGAACAATCTGGAACCTAGGGTGGGGGTGGATGTCAGACCCCATGCTTTCCTTACTAAGTGCAAGTGAACATGTTCTCTATGACTTTATGAACGTGAGAGCCACTCGTCTTGCCCACCTCGCCTTCGTTCTCTTATTGTGTGGTGATCTGCCTGTTAGTTGTCTGCGTAGTCTTTAATGGTGATGGAATTCCAACTGACTGAAGCCATGAAACTAAAAGACTCTTGTTTCTTGGAAGGAAAGCTATGAAAAACCTAGGTGGAGTATTAAAAAGCAGAGACATCACTTTGCCATCAAAGGTCCATATAGTCAAAGTTATGTTTTTTCCAGTAGTCATGAATGGATGTGAGAGTTGGACAATAAAGAAGGCTGAGTACTGAAGAACTGATGCTTTCAAATTATGTTGCTGGAGAAGACTCTTGAGAGTCCCTTGGACAGCAAGGAGATCCAACCAGTCAGTCCTAAAGGAAATAAACTCTGAATATGCATTAGAAGGACTGATGCTGAAGCTGAAGCTCCAATACTTTGGCCACCTTATATGAAGAGCCAACTCATTGGTAAAAACCCTGATACTGGGAAAGATTGTGGGCAGGAGGGGAAACAGGATGAAATGATTAGATGGCATCACTCATTCAATGGATATAAGTTTGAGCAAACTCTGAGAGATGGTGAAGGACAGGGAAGCCTGGAATGGTGCAGTCCTTGGAGTTGCAAAGAGTTGGACATGACTTAGTGACTGAACAACAATGGTCCTTAATACAAGGTTAGTTGCTTTTTCTTTCTTTTTTCTTTTTTGATATCTCTTTGAGTTAGTGATCTCATCACCTTTGTGTATATATGTATATATACCCAGGAATAGGATTTTGGGGTCATATTTTTAATTCTTTAAGGAATCTCATACAGTTTTCTATAGTGGTTGTACCATTTACATCCCCACCAATAGTTTGCTCATCTTTTTTCATTCACTTCATCATTATTTTTTCTGAGTTTCTGTTTTGTAAGGATCATTGTGTTAGGCACTGATGAGGCAAAAATGAACAAATACATTCACAGCTCTCAAGATACCCCCAGGAAGACAGACATATAAGCAAAAACATTTCAGTATTATCTGAAATGTAGGTAAGGCCAGATTGCCATGGGAACACATTGGAGAGGCCCTTACCCCAGTCTGGGGAAGAAGTGGTCAGGGAAGGATTTCAGAACAAGTGGTGCTTTGACAGTGGGGGAAGATACGAAATTAGCTTGGGAATGTATGGTAGGAAAGGAAAGGAAGACCAGGAAGGAGGAAGCTCCCAGGAGTGGTCAGCTTCTGCAAAGACTCTGGAGGGAGGAAAAGCAAAGCCCCGGTCTGGGAAATTGCAAATAGTTCAGTACAAGCATCCAATGTAAGAGAACCAGACAGAAATCAGATAATGAAGGGCATCTGAAGTCATAGTAAGGAGTTTGGACTTCCCTGAGGGCTATGGGGAATCACTGAAGGGTTTAAATAGGCAATTGACAGATCTGATTTGCATTTTATAAGGATCTCTCCAATTGCAGCATGGGGAACAGATTACCACCAGAAAAGAGACTAGCTAGATGGCCATCACAGTAATCTGAAGGAGAAAGTTAAGCGCCTGACCTAGGGAGTAATAGGGGAATGGCTAGAAATGATTGGACCCAACAGGATGTGGTGCTGACTGGAGGGAGGAGCCATGAATGACCCTGGATTCTGACGATGGAGTCCCCCAGGCTTCAGTGCATGGGTGGGGGTGAGACATGCAATTATGATACAATTTAATCTTTCCTTTCCCTCATATGTTACCATTTTTTATTTTATTTGTCCTGTTTTTACAGGATAAAATAACATTCATTTGACTCTTGGCTGCAATATTCTTTCTAACTTTGAGAACCAGTAATTTCACATAAAGATGAAGTGGGCTAGAAGAAAAGTTTGAAAAAAAAATACTATTAATATTTTCAGGAAAAAAAAAAAAAAAACTATGCCATATGCAGAAAGTTTCCAATTAGGTTAATGTACCTTAAACTGTATTAGTAATTAAGTGCTTTGGGTATTAACATACCTAATCTAGCTGCAGGCTGTTTTTGATAAATCCTTTGACATTTTCCCAGCTGAGGGGAAGAGACAGAACAGAGGAGGTCTCGCCTGGGATTATAGAGCTCTTGGCTTCACTCCCAGTTTATAGTGGCTTACCATGTGACTTTGGTAAGGAAGCTTTAGATCCCCAGCCTCTAGTTACCTTATCTGTAAAATGGCAAAAATAAGAATATGGATACATGACTGACCATGTAAATAACTTCTAACAAAAGGTTTGGAACTTGGTGGGACAGAGCTTTTCTTGGGGGTGGGGTATGAGAAGAATGTTACTTTGGGTTTTGTTGCTATGTTATTTATGCTACTAAGGGACATATTCACTTCTAAGTAACAAGATAGCTGATATTTCTGACTTGAAAACAATTTTTTTTTTGATAACAAGAAACTGGCAGATAGGCAGTCTAGGACATCCATACAAAATGCACGCAGCTATGGTAATTCAGCCACATTACCCGTGGCCCAAGTTGCTTCTGTCTTTCCACTCCAATGTCCTTAGCATTTCTTGCTGTTGGAAAGTGGCTGTATCTTTAAGAATCATGCCTACATCCAGCAGGAAAAAAGAAGGGTTGGTGCTAGCTTTGTTTCTTCCATTTGTCAGGAAGAGAATCACTTTCCCAGAAGCAGTGCCATGAGTGGCCTGAACGCCTGTCAATAGCACTGCTTCTGCCCCCACTACTGCTCAAATCCTAGGGAAGCTGGGAATGTGAGGAAAGCCCTACACAACTTTTCCTGCTTCCGCAGTGAAAGGGGCAAGAAAGGAGGGGCTGGGAATAGGTGTTGAGTGAGCAAATCAACAGCATCTGTCACACCTGCTAAACAGAGCACCATCAAACACAGGCAAGTGAATCATTTCTCTAGAAGAAAAGCACTGAAGGTTAGGCTGGAGCTGAGGCTTTGCAAAGGCAGCCCCCACTGGGAGTTTGCTTCAAGTACGGTGGGAGCTTTTGAGTAATTTTTTTGGTCCAAATTTGTGAACCCCCCCCCCCCGACCAGAAAGTGAATTATAAGAAAATCTGATTTCTTTAACTAGCAGGTAGGCTTAGCAATGAATAAAAAGCACACGAAAAGAGGGAGAAAAAGAGAACGATGCATCCATAACAGTAGGATAGGAGCCCATTACTGAAGAAATCTAGTTTAGCTTAGCCCTTTCAGACTTAGTCATTGTAAGGTATGACAGGGAGAGACTAAGCCAAGGAAAGAAAAATCAAATTGCTTATTTGTGTGATGCCCTTGAAAAAAATCTGACCCAGCATTTGGAGACACAGAAGGAGAAGGTCCAGACAATTGCATGTGGCTTCCCCAGTGGCTCAGCAGGAGAGTATCCACCTGCAGTGTAGGAGACCCTGGTTTGATCCCCGGGTCAGGAAGATCCCCTGGAGAAGGAAATGGCAACCTACTCCAGTATTCTTTCCTGGAGAATCTCATGGACAGAGGAACTTGGCAGGCTGTACTCCATGGAGTCCCAAAAGAATTGGACACAACTTAGCGACTAAACAGCAAACAGAACAACAGCTGCATATGTTTCCAATTCCAAAATTGGTTGGCCCCTCTTACATGCATGGATCCTCTACTGCTTCCCTGGAGAGAGCCTTCTTTACTCCCAAGAGGGCAGGAAGTGTGCAAGTGTGATTTTGCTATCAAATTTGAATAAAGTCTCAAATTTTCTGTTCAGATTATCTTCTAACAAGGTTTATCATTCATGCTTTTATGCCTCGGGCAGCCTATTAGGACATTAGGGCACAACTGCCCACCATCTTTTTTCTTTAACCTAGAAACAAAACATGCAGAATTCCAGTTTCTATTCCTAGAGACCAGGGACAACTCCCATGTGTGACCACCCACATATACCCCCTTCCTTCCTTGACCTCTGATCCCACGAATTGGAGAAGTTGAACTGTGTTACAGTTGGAAAGTGTCTCCAACCACAGGCCACTTTTCCTCTGAGCCTTCACTGTGATGGAAGATCCATAGTCTGTGAGATTCAAAAAAGAAACTTTTTAAAAGGTCAACTTTTTAAGCAAGACTGTCACTTCCCTTTTTTCTTTTTTTCATGTGAAATGTTTCCCCAGGTAGGGATACTGTGCACTTCCAGATGTGTCTGTCTGATGCCAGGGAGACTCAGCCGACAGGAGTGGAGCGTGTAATTCTCACAGCTAGAGTAACGCAGGGTCTCTCAGACGGAGCTCAGTGAGGAGAAGCAGACTCCTCAGCTGGTAAAAGTGAACTGGTAACTCAATTTAAGTACACAGGAGAATTACCGCAGAGGCTCTGACTACAGACCAAAGCCTTGTCTGTGTATTTTTGCATGCATTTGTGCCACTACTAATCTGTCTGCTTGCGATGCAATTGCCCAGTTCTTTTACTAGAATTAAGTGCAGCCAGAAGAAGGGAAGCAAGCTCACATACAATTAGGACACACTTCTGAACAACACAGCACTGAAATTAAGGTTGATGAGCACTGACTATATTTTCACATCCCTCTGCTAGCACTTGCTCCAGTGGCTCAAAGCCATAGAGATCACACTCTGAGACTCCATTTCAGAAACACTATGATGCCCTTCATGAAGTTTACATATCCACTTTCCAAGAGTTTCACCAACTCATGGTGACACATTAAAGACCCCCTAGCATCATGAATGTCAAAGCCTGTTTAATGGAAAAGGGTCTGTTTCCATCATCCTTCAATTCTACCCAGAGAAGACACTTAAATACTCCATAATCAAAGGTGGAACGGGAGCTCTGAAGAGACTCTCCTCGTGAATGGCCCTGGATATTCAGCACTCCTCCTCCTGTGGTTTCCCAGGTCAGAGCTGAGGAAGGCAGGTGGAGCAGGGACACAGTGCAGAGTAGTTGGAAGAACAGGGGTTTAATATGCAATGGAGCTGGTGTCTTTAGCTTCTGGTCCTGCTGAGCCATCCTAATGTGGTCAGAGTAACGTGCCTTGATCTTCCCTGAGAGCATCACCATTCATGGGTCTAGGCCACAGCCATTTTGAAAAGCACCTCAGGACTGGGAAACAACTTCTCTAATTTATGCATCAGGATAACTTGGTACCCTGTTCTGTAATGAACTGAGGGAGAATTCTCTCTCTCTGGGATTTTTCAAATTTTCCTTAAACCATTTGACATAATAGTGTTTCTTCTGGGATTCCTATTCCTCACCCAACCCTGTGTCTTCTGACACAGATACCGCCTGAGTTAAATGAACATATATTAACCTGAAATATACCCACTTAAAGTCTGGAAAAATGAGGACTTATACAAACATTTCTATTCTGTTCATAGATCAGAGTTAAAAAAGAATGCTCATATTTACACTTTATACATTTTATTATAGTTGTTCAGTCCATTCTGATTGAGAAACATCATTCAAGAAGGTGCAGCTGTCTATGTCTCCTTTCTGGACTGATCTGCCACCTTGGTTATTACTGACTGTTCACTTACGTGGCCCTTTCTCAGTTGTCTCTGGGCCCATGAGAGTCTTTCTGAATTTTCTTGCCATCCTCATACCCAAATGGATTTTTGACCTGGCCTGTGGGGTTTGGGACAGCAGAAACTAGCTTTAGGGCAAAGAGCTGCTAGAGAGATTTCCTTGTAGGAAAGAATATAAAAGTCGTATCTGTTTAGGGGCAGTTTTACAGGATGCTTTTCCTGGTAGCCATGGCTCCCCCTGCTGCCCAGTTAGTGGCAAGAGAGGCTGAAGGAACCTCTGAAAAAGGACAAAGCGGGGCCTACCTGGAATCAGGATGGCCCTGGGAGCTAGATATTGAAGGCTGTTAACCTCAGCTTAAAAGTCTAGGGCCTCAAGCATGCTCAGGGTGAGGAAAGGTAGTGAATGACTCAGGAAGGCAGGTGTGGGTCTTTGAGCGTGGGAGAGCAGAGAGAGGGGGATTGGATTTTAAACATGGCACCACCAACTGTTGGTTAAAGATCAAAACTCCAGGTAAGAGAATACCTTGGACTCCCATGCCCGTGTAATTCCCTGGCAAGTTCTGCAAGTCTCCATCACTTGCTCATGCATGCATGACATTATTCTTGACTTCTAATAGCAGCTCGGGCAGCTCTTTAGGTGAGGGCAAGCTACATATCCTCTGCCTCAGTTTTCTGGCCTGTAAAAAGGATTTATTTGGCGACTCAATGAAAAAAAATGTATTGATCATCATGCCCCACATTTGTATAGAAGCAGCCAACATATATTGACTATTGCTCTTATTTTAGTTATTATTATTATTTTTAATTGGTTCTCAAACTTAACTGCATATTGGAGTTACCTGGAGTTGTTTCTCTCTTTTTTTAATGGTATTATTTTTATTTTTTAAATAAGCTATAATTGAGTTTCACTATCCATAACTTCAAACTACAGAGATGTTCAAAAACTTAATTTTTATAGTTGCATATTTGCCTTAAAATATACACTGATTTGCTTTTATTAATGATGGAGTTGTTTTTAAAATGTTAATGCCTGGGTATCTGTCCTAGAGATTCCAATTTAACTGATGTGGGGAGTGGCGGCGGCAGTGGGATTTTTTAAAGCTCTCAGGGGATTAAAATATGCAGGAAGTCTGAGAACCATCTCTCCAGAGTCCCTCAGCATCCCTCTTCAAAGACTAATATTTCACAGGAAGATGGTCCCGTGTGCTAGGTAGAGTGAAGGGCCTTCTGCAGTGTTGGGCTAGCTACAGGTCTTGGGGAAACACTCTCTTTGCTCAACTGTGATCTCTGGATATGCAGCATCTGGGTCACTTGGGAGCAGGTTAAATTCTCATGTCCCATCTCAGTCTCTGGGATCGGAGCCTCCATTTTAACAAGGTCACTATGTGATCTGTACACAAATTCAAGTTGGAGAAGCCATGCTCTAACACATACTTTCTCTCTCTCTTTCTTCTTCTTCTTGCTTGGATTTCTTTTTTTCACCATGGACAATATCTTTTCAAAGAAAGCCCCTGGTCTTTATTTCGAGTCTCCTCAGATTCAAATATCCTTATTATTTTTTTTTCAGCTGCCACACGTAGTTTGAGTTTTTAATACCTGTCTCAACTCATAAGCACCCACTTCATGTCTGCTGATAGATGGGTACTGGGCCTCTTGTGTAGCTTCTAAAAATATTCCTTCTAGGGCTCTTGCAAATACCCTGATCTGGCCAGCTTTGGTCTATTGTTGAGACAAGGTTGGCATTTGATACAAGATCTTCTATACATCACAGCTGGGAGACCAAATTTAGAGGATGATTATTATTTACCAAAGGCTTAAAAGGGGAATAAAATCCTCCATTAGAACCTAGTCATTAAGGTTAACAATAAACCATAAAATGAATGGAATATTGGCCCTGTGAACAGGTTCCCAAAAAAGACAGTGCTAATGTTTTTAACTAAAACTGGGGAGACCAGACAAGGCCTTGGAAGGAGGGGATGGGAGTCGAGTGAATGATTAGAAAAGAGACTAAACTTCAACAGAAAGTTAACTGCTATGACATGAGCACTTTCCCCTCCCTCCTTCTCTTCCTTTCTCCCACCCTCACCCACTCCATTTCAAACAGAAAAAAAAAAAAAAATCAAGTGTGAGTTTTAAAAGATTCATATTGAGATAGAAATAACACAAGCATTACTATGGCTGTCTTCACTTTTTTCCTCTCTTATTCTCCTTCTAGAGACACAAAGTCCTGTTTATGATGCTTTTATGTCTATAAACAATTTAGGGAAAGACACTGAAACCAAATCTGTAAACGTGCAAGCCTCCTGGTTTGGGGAGGAGGGGGGCGGGGTGAGGGGGAGACACAAATTGCAAAGAGCAGAATAATCAGACATAGAGGGACTTTGATCTTCTGGAGACCTCAGCTAATAGATGTTAAGTGCAGTTCAGTGGAAGTAATAACCCATGAAGAAAACAAAATCTGCAAAATGATAAAATGCTGCAGTCGACTGATCAAGGAAGACATTGGAAAATTACTATGAAAGCATCCTTAACCCAGCAGACCCAAGGTGAAGAAAGGGCTATGTCTGCCAACCAGCAGCCAGACATTCCAGGCAGACTTAGCTGTCTCCCATTCTGCAGCCAGATTAACACTCTGTGGAACTTGAGTGCTTTCTCACTGAAAAGGCATGAACTGGCACCATCGCAACCCTGGGCTTCATAATCTCTCCCAGTGACGCCATAGTGAATCACCCCACGGTTGGCTATGTGCTCTGTGGGGGCATTTCAGGCCCGTTGTTACAGGTAATCAATTAATCCAAGGAAAAAAATTTCTGAATAGTCTCCAAATGAAGTGTTGGTCGTTTACTTTCTTTCTTTCTTTTTTTTTTTTGACATCAGAACATAGTCAAGACATATTAGACATTCTGCAAGAAATTAAAATCTTACCAAGAAAACCATTTAAGCAGAAATTTATAAATTATAAACATTTTAAATGCAATTTAAAAATCCAGACACTTTATAAAAGGGAACTCCTTAACACAATTTATTTAAGTAATATTTTATTATGTGTATCTGTTAATTGAGTAATGACTCATTATACACATTGAGTAAATTAGGACAGAATTAATTTAATCTGTCTATAGATGGAACTGAAATTTTATTATCAGAAGAAAATCTAAAACTTGAAGCAGTTCGATAAATTTAGTCTGAACAGATTCTTTATTACAAAAAGATTTAAAAACAACAACAACAACAAAAAGCCACCAGAGAATGTGAGTTAAAATTCAGGAAACTGGGAGAAAATGGAAAAAATACTGTAAGAGCCACACCTTCCTACGTTTCATGTAATGGCTAATTAAACATATGGAATACATTATCTAGACCACGTATTAATGTGTTTGGATAGGGTGGGAGCAAACAAATGAAAATAAAGGAAAGCTATACGGTTGTAATCCAGACATGATGTGGACAAGCTCTGCTGGGCGAAAGCATTGGTTCATCTTTGAAAAATGTACGTTAGAACACTTAAAAGCAATAATCTTGCTTAGAAGATTCTTCTTATCAAGAGAAAAACTGAACTTGGCAAACCTCAGATAACATTACATTGGTATCTGCAGAGAATAATTCCAGGACTCCCTCAGATACCAAAATCCTCAGATGCTCAAGTCTCTTACATAAAATAGCATAGTATTTACATATAAACCTACACACATCCTCCCATATACTTTAAATCTTCTGTAGATTACTTATAATACCTAATACAATGTAAATGCCATGTAAATAGTTGTAAATACAATGTAAATGCTATGTAAATAGTTGCCGGTGTGCAACAAATTCAAGTTTTGCTTTATAGAACTTTCTGGAATTTTTTTGAAATATTTCCTATCTGTGGTTGGTTGAATCCATGGATGTAGAACCAAAGGATATTGAGGACCAATCATATAGATGAGTGCTGATATCCAAAAAGAACAAAAAATTATAGCACGGATTTGTTCTGGTGCATTTAAACTCTCCAGGTTATTTTCTCGTGTTGAAAGGGAATTGGTTAGCATGGACATGTGCCCTTAGTAACCACAGTGCTGCTCCTCAATGGAGTATTTACACAGACGAGCCCTTTAAAATATATTTCCTGTTTGGCGAAACCTGAGACTGGGCCCACATGATGCCAAAGGAACTTAATGGAAAATTAAAACTCCAAGCCTACCAAAAATTGTTGGAAAAAGTATTTTATTTGATATATATATATATATATATATACATATTTAGTTCTTAAACAAATCGAATCCTTGTTTTGAAGGCCTGTGGGATGGGCCCAGCTCCTACTGCAAACTAACTGGGTGGTTAAGATGAGGACTGTCGTCTCAGCCTCTGAGTTTCCAGTCCATTCCTCAGCGGCTGTGTCACATTCCCTCTCACCAACAACCATCCTTATCTATTATATGCATATAACACAATTTAGACTAAGCATGCTGAGTAGATTAACTAATAATTGCAAACCACTTTGGAAATAGAAAATAGCCCATACGTGCATAGAATTACTAATGATTAGACAATAGACTGTCCTAAATTTTACTTTTCTTTCAAATAAACCTTTTCTTGATGAAAGTTGTGCCGTTAAACAAAAGACTTATTTTTTTTTTTACTAGAAGTTTTCACGGTATTTTCATTTAGGTTGAATTTCTGTTCTTCAGACCCATATTTCTGCCAATTTCTATCTCTTGTGCTTTCTCTGGCACAACTGAAAGAACAAAGTTAATAACAGAGAAAGGACAAGCTTTAAAAAGTGCTGCATTTATCGTCTGGTGTAATTCTGCTATTAAATGGTCTTGGCATTTGGGAAATTCTTCTCCATTTTACTTTTTTACTTAGAGAAAAAAAAAACTGAAAACATGGAATTTATACTAAAAATAATTCTTCTCCATCTTTCAGTTTCTCAGTCTTTTCCTCTCTTGCATTCAATGTTAACCCTCCCACCTCTGTAGGATAGTATGAGATAAATGCTGGGCCTCTGTTTTCTCCTTCACTTTTCTAGAAGTAACACCCTCATGCTCTTACACACACACATACATGCATCCCACACACGTGGTTTGTGTAGAATTATTTTTCACTCTGACTTCTGCCTGTGGAACAGATTGAAGATTTTACCATCCAAAACCCACAAAGAGAAAACTCCTACTGTGGTCTTCAGAATTTCCATTCAGTTGGTTTGCCTGCCAAGTCCAGTGACCAGGACCACCGCTCCTGATGGTGGAGAGCATATGGTACTGCTGTGAATAGTTTTGCTCTCACTGCTGTGAAATCCCACGCCCTCCCACAGAATGCGTTTGGAGGAGCTGATGGTAAGTATTGCTATTCAGCACGGCTCCGTCTCTGCTTGTGGAACCCATTCCTTTAAACAACGCAACGAAGGCATAACTGCAGGTCTTCGCAAGCCCTGGCTTAGCAAACAGCTTCAGGATTAATGGTGACTTGTGATTGTTCACTGTTCCTTCTCCCAGTGAAGGGGAAATTATCCTTTACACACTCTGAATTTATCAGAATCCATAAGGGTAAATCAATCACCCATCATTTTTCTTTTCTTTTTTTTTTGGTGTTTGTTTTCCTCTTTCTCCTTCTCCTAAAAAAAAATCTCAAAGTAGGACACAATCTCCAAGTTAAATTGGGGCTCCAAAAAGAGCACTGGACTTGGCATTGGAAAGCCTGAAGTATCAAACATGAAGTAGCCTTGTAACTTTGGGCAAATGTATTCTGTGCCTCTTCTATGAAACAGATGGTGTGGGCCCTTTATGCTCCTTCCAGTTCTAAGACTGTATGTATTTGTCAAATTCAACCCCTCCCCTCTCCAACCTCATCTCTAGAAAAGTCTCTTTCTAAACCACTCAAAATAAATGATTCTCTTTCATTGTATAACACAGCTTTCAGGAACTTACTTGGTAGCTTGTTTCTGGGATTATTCACCTCTGAAGTCAAGGGCTTCTTCTGTTTGTTTAGCAAAACTCTCTTTCCCGCTACAGTATAAGGTTGCTTTTTTTCTCCTTCTGTCTCCTGTGAAAACAGAAAACAATTCTTTGGAATCTCACTTATAATAACTTTTCTTATGCATGCTAATTGTTACTGTCACTCTTTCCTGCCTTGACCCTTAAGATGTGTATTCTAACGTACTTATTGTCTCTTCTGCACCTCCTCCTGTCCTGATCACCACGCTCTTGCTTTCTCAAAAGAGATGTGTGATGAGTGAGCCACTGACTTGGGCTGTTTGGAGGCCTAACAAACAGCTAGGCCTGATTCCTTGGGTGCCACATCCACTGGTGTGCAATGGGAGGGGAAAGGATAGGAGCCTTTCCTTGGCTGTTGAAGAGGGCTGTGGAAACTGAAGTCATAGACATGCTTCAGCAAAGGATGAGGATTTGCCCAGATGGGAAGCCTCAAGTACACAGGCACTTATACACCTACTTATCTTGAGTCTCAATGATGCTGTTTATGAGTGAGCTATTCAAATGGAGAGAGAAACCCACAGAGAAGGAAAAATAACAGGTTGGAGTGATTATGTACAGGAGAAGAGGCCCTCGTAGAAATCCAATGAGAAAGGAAGAAGGGAATAAAATTAAGGATGATTAATGGCAGATCTTTTATGGTTTCTTGGGATCCAAAGGACCAGGGCGATATAGAGTAAAAAACACTTGATAAAGGAAAGGAATATAAATGTGAAGGAAAATGCATCATTCTACAGATATTGACAGGCTCTGAGGATGGGCACAGATCCCTCCAGAGCAGAAAAGAGTTGTCACCTCCGCCCAACCACACACACACAGAGGCACCCTAGCTGGCATGGCATCTTCTCCTGGTATTTCTGGGAAATTCTCTCCAGCTGTATTCCAGCAGGGCCAAGCAAAATAACTGTGGCAATAGATGAGTGTGAATAACAAAAAAAAGGATTTCGGTTTTTAGGAAAATTTAGTTCAGGGGCCCAGGCATTTCTCCTTCTAATTGTGTTCTTAAATATACTGTAAGGGGCGTGTGTGTGTGTGTGTGTGTGTGTGTGTGTGTGCGCGCGCATGTGTGTTGCTCAAAGTATCTGCCTGAGAATTAGAATACAGATTAGAGTTTTAGTTACAATGGACACAGCCATAGTCTCCTGCCACCCCAGTTCTTACTACTCCCACCCCCAACATCAAGCTTAGAATAGCAATAATGTTTAATACTTATAATGGGAAATAGTAATATCTGCCATTTATGGAGTTCTTAATATATGCCAGCATTGTGGCATATTTTCACATGTATTCTTCACAGCAATATATGAGGTAATTACAAACATTTGATAGCGCTTTTAAATGTCAGATGATATTCTAAATATCTTATACATGTGTATATATATACCTATATATAATATAAATTTTATGTGGCTTCCCCAATGGCTCGAGCAGGAAAGAAACTGCCTGCAATGCAAGAAACTCAGAAGATATAGGTTTGATCCCTAGGTAGGAAAGATCCCCTGGACAAGGAAATGGCAGCTCACTCCAGTATTCTTTTCTGGAAAATCCCATGGACATAGAAGCCTGGTGGGGTACAGTGCATAGGGTTGCATAGAGTTAGACATGCACACATGCATCTCCAAATTTTATATATATCAGTTCAGTTCAGTCACTCAGTCATGTCTGACTCTTTGCAAACCCATGAATTGCAGCATGCCAGGCCTCCCTGTTCATCACCATCTCCTGGAGTTCACTCAGACTCATGGCCATCGAGTCCGTGATGCCATCCAGCCATCTCATCCTCAGTCATCCCCTTCTCCTCCTGCCCCCAACCCCTCCCAGCATCAGAGTCTTTTCCAATGAGTCAACTCTTCGCATGAGGTGGCCAAAGTACTGGAGTTTCAGCTTTAGCATCATTCCTTCCAAAGAAATCCCAGGGTTATCTCCTTCAGAATGGACTGGTTGGATCTCTTTGCAGTCCAAGGGACTCTCAAGAGTCTTTTCCAACACCACAGTTCAAAAGCATCAATTCTTCGGCGCTCAGCCTTCTTCATATATGTGTATATAAATATATTTAGGTATATGATGATATGTTTTTTGACATATGAAGGCACTAAGGCACAAAGATGTAAAATAACCTTCAACAAAGAGCTAGTGTGAGAGTCTAGATTCACCACTCAAGTCTGACTTATCTCATTAGACTGTAAGCTCCATGAAAGTAGTAATTACATGTGGTTTGCTGTCAAATCCTGATGACTTGAACACAGTAAACACTCATATAGAAAGACTGAGTGATTGAATATAGAACCTATAAAATTAACCTCTATGCCATACCAAGTGTTACGTGCTTCAGTAGTGTCTGACTCTTTGCGACTCCATGAACTGTAGCCCACTAGGCTCCTCTGTCCATGGGATTTCCCAGGAAAGAATACTGGAGTAGGTTGCCATTTCCTTCTCCAGGGGATCTTCCTGACCCAAGGATCGAACCCAGGACTCCTACCTTGTGGGCAGGTTCTTTACTGTCTGAGCCAGCAAGATATTGGTCATATAGGTATCCTGCAACATCAAGTGAACCAAAACTAGACAGGAAATAGAGCTAGAAAAATAGTCATTCATTTAATCATCATTCTTTCAACAAGTATTTTTCAAACACCTACTATTTGCCAGGGTGTAGCCTGGGTGCAAGTGGCACCTTCTCTTTTAGAAGAGAAAAGTCACGCGACTTGTTCTGATACCTCCTATACCCAGGAAGATTTGCCTCCAACTTTCTTCCATATCCTTCATGTTCCCCGCCCCCCCCCCAAACCCCGACTACCTCCCACAGCTAATAAAATGGGCCCAGCAACATGGGGGAGGCAGTTCTGATTTCATGCAAGCAGCTCACAGACATATTCCACTTATTTTCCCCCAGTCCTAGGCTTGAAGGACCCTCTGGGGATAATGGCTCAGTGCTAAGGAGAGCATGGGGTCTGCATGCAGCAAATCTCAGAGGGAGGGACTGCAGATTGGAGACATTTTATTGTTTTCTCCTTTCTTACTTTGAAAACTTGCCAAAAAGAGAGATCTATTTGAGTGGTTTGCAAAATCCATCTTAAGGTCAGCCCTAATTAACTTGAGACCTGGCAGCTGTATGGTTTCCGCGTTGTTACGCAGCTGCCAAAGGCGACCGAGGTGCCCGCCTTCAATGGCTGGAGTGAGTATGGACTGCCTGGCTGGCTCCTGCAGCCTCCCAGACCAACTTGGCCTCCAGGACGTGTAGAATAGGTCAGTGCCAAAGAGAAAATCTGTCCTATACGCGGGTTGAAGTGGACTGATGCAGGAGTTTAGAATTTCATATTTTGATAAAGTTTAGGAGAACATGGACACCAATTGTATCACATAGTAGGTACTCAAACAGTCTTCTATTTCTCTACTGTAAGAGGCACATGGAACAGAGCCATCACTACCCATAACCAGCCTAGACAAGACAAATCCCAGTTAATTTGACCCTCAAAAGCTAAACAAATTCTGGCTTTAATCCACTGAGATGTGGAGTGGATTGTTACGTGGTAGTTGTATGATAGTAGCTAACTGATACATCATGGGTTTAGAAGACAGGAGTTGGAGATTGCTTAATTTTAAATGTGGAGTTCATTAGTGAAATTTGCAAATATATTTACTTCCCCATATTTGGTGAAACTTCAGATACACTTTTGAGTACAATTTTGAGAGGAGAAGGAAGAAGTTTTGCTAAAATTATCTTTTTAGTTCAAATGACAACTTTAATGGTATCCGAAGCATTTTAAATTGCTGGATTATGAATGTTTGAAAACTTGCCATTAGGTCTGAGTATTCTAGCTTTAATTTTAGATTTGGGAATTTTAAGCAGGGAGGGACTTAATATATGTAGGTCCAAATCTGATTATAGAGTATGTCTGCATTTTGCTTAATATCATTTTCTTTTTGTAAAACCTATATATTTTACTAGGAGTTTTAGTCAGATTTATGAGGCTTTCAAAATACTGTGTCAAAAGATGGCCCTTGATGGGTCAACAGTAACCTCTGTTTACAAGGTCAGACACATATCTTAGAAACAAGGAATTTGAAAGAAACCAATCACTCCCAAACCAACGCAATCACTTCTTAAATAAATCAGTGTTCAAGTCTATCTATAAAACAGAAGCCATGTTCTTCTGGGCATTAGAACTAATACTAGCTGGTAAGCTTCTTCAGGGCAGGGACCAGAACAAATATACACAACACCCGCCATATGACTGCTTGGGGAGCTGAAGATGAATGCTACCATCAGAAAAAGGCAAGTTGAAATTTACTTCTCACTACTTAGGATCCAGACCAAATGTTGCTCCACCAGAAAGAATGCATTTTTTTTTCTCATCTGTGTTCCCCTGGGACCTGTCAGGTCTATTTCCATGTCTGGCACTGCCACTAGGCTGTCAGCCTCTCCGAGACATGAGACACATTGTACTTCTCTTACATCCCCTATACTTAGCAAGATACCTTAAATAACCTGTGAGCTTAATAAGCTCTTCTTAGATAAATGAATGCTAGTACTGCCCCAGTTTATAAATGAGGAAGCTGAAAATCAGAAAGATTAACTGATTTTCTAGAAATCATACAGCTAGACAAAGCTGGGAAATAGATTTTAATGTAGCTCCAGGTGAATCCAGTCTATCTCTCCTATGCTATGCTTGAGTCAGGGTTCTGGTGGCAATAAACAACATCATGCAGGTAAAGTACCTAGCACTCTAACAGATACTGAAAACATGTTGCTGACCTTTTCCATGCCTTACTCTAGGACCAGGGATCCCACTACTGGAGATTTCTTTCTCTTCAGGTGAGTTATTTTTCCTTAGAAGTTATCAACTTACTGCTCATTGAGGAAGTTAAAAAGCAAACCAGAAATCCTAGCAGAGTAATGGCTCATTTATGACATTAAATATCAACTGGAATATTTTTCAGTTATAAACAATTACATATATAAGAAGAACTTAAAATAACATGGAAATGCATTCAACAGTGATGTTGGGGTTTGGGGAATGCAGCATCTAATTTCTTTTTTAATATGTGCAAATTTTTGCAATACTATCACAATGCTTCCAAAATTTTATATATATACATACATACACATATACATAGAGAGAGAGAAAAGAATGGAGGGAAAGGTTAGAAGCAAGTTGGCAATATTTGTCTTTAGACATAATAACAAGGATGATTTTTGTCATCTTTCTACTTTGCTGAAATTTTCAAGTTTCAAAAAATGAGCATGTCTTATTTTTATACCTGAAAGGCTTTCACAGTAGCCCCCATAACGCATTTTCTGCTTCCCCATCTGCCTTTGGTAGATGGACCACTGTAACCATTTTGCCCAACTTTGTCAATGCTTCCACTCTTTTCTTATGGTATCTAAACCTCTTTATTGAACTTAATGGTTTCCATATTTACCTCTTCTGTTATCTGATTGTGAGGGCCAGAATTGTCTGATTCCTCTGCATTTTTCCAGTACCCAACTAGAACACAGTCCAAAGTAGTACGCTCATAAATTTTTGTTGAATGAATGCTATTTCTCACGACTAAATTCATAATTGGCACCATGACCTCCATGAAAAGGCAGAATAGGAAGATGTGTATGTTTATATGTGTGTATTTCAACAGAGTCAGAGCTTGCAAACACTGTACTACATGTTTTCACGTGTTTCTTCAATTTTGCACATTTACAAATTAGAAAATAAAACTAAAAATGCAGTTGAATTTTTTTTCCCTTCCACATTGCCTTTTCTGAATAATGATGACTAGTGCTCAATATGCGTGTTTGTCTAACATGAAGTCTGTAAGTTCTCTGAATACAGGCAAAATGTATGGAAATTATATCAAATCTAATTTAAGTGTGTTTTCTTAAAATTAGAATGTATAATATTTACTTTCATGAGCAGAACAAATAATACAATTAGTGTTTATTCTTTGACTGCTCTTTTCCTAAACAGCTCAGTTAAAACATGCAGGCAACACAAAAACACAGAGCTTCCCAGTCAATGTTCCAAGTTTCATATGTTAAACAAAGACAGGCCAACCTTAAACCTTTTGATAAATACGATGCTTGTGGTAACTGCAGCATTCACTTCGTATCCCATTTCTCCAAGTTCCTGTCAGCCAGATGTCACTTGCAATGCAAACACTAGAAAAATATGAAATAATAATTTCATACATCATCTATGTGTGCATGAGCCGGTCAAACATTCAATACAAATCCAAACTGCTACTACACACAGAGCAAATATCATCCAAATAATATTTAAAATGATTGAAAGGCTTTTGATTTGGAAGTGTATTCTCTTAAGCTAAGTGGTCCCCAAGACCATCTAGAAAATTCAATTGTTTCATTTTTAAAATGTTTTCTGCCCAAAATTATATCAAACCCTAATGTCTCAATAGAAACACATGGGATTGGATTGCTGACTGGGCGCCTGATGTCAAAGAAAAATCTAATTTCACAATGGCATTTCCTCATACTGTCTCACCAAAACACAAAATTGATAAAATTTTAATGGATAATTTTCAGAAGCAGAATGTTAACCATTGGGAAAATATGAAGGGAAAGTTAGCATTGTAGTGCAAGAGAGGCAAAGTGAAGGAAGGAATTGACTATAAATACAGATATACAAAGCTGTATAAAAAGCACTCTTAAAAGCTTTTTCTTATCAAAACCAGAACTTCAACTTTAAAACAGTCCTTACTATCAAGACATAAGCCTTTTCTATGTCTAAGTTTCTCTTCCCAAATCTTTTCTATTTTGTAAAATGACATAGGAAAAAGAATCATACTGTAAGCTATAGTATTAGATATTCATTTGTACTGTGTTGATTTCTATTTTTGATGTTAGCTGTAAAAATGGGCATGTCTACCCTCAGCTTCAATTAAAGATAAGAGAGAACGGTATTAGATTCAGCCCCATTTCTTTTCACCAAGGCCCTGAACATCATCTCTTTCTGCTTGCTGTTTAGTTGAATTTCCCTGCCTGCCTGCAGGGGAAAAGGTCCCATTCCCTTTGTTTTAAGGAGGGAACTCGATGCTATACAAAAAGCATGGTTCAGGGTAGATAGCTCTTCATCCTGACTGTGTGACCTTCAGCATGTCCCTTACCATCTTTGAGTCTCAGTGTTCTCATCTGTAAGGAAGAGAGAGCAATTCCTACCTTATTGTTTTCTTGTCTTCTTTTTCTAGGAATAAAACTTTAAAAATATCCGACGCAGTGCTTGAGGAAGAACTCAGATATTATCCTATGATGATTCTAATTTCTTTGTGCTTCTAATACTTGCTTTCTTGGATTCTGCCTTTCCTAAACACATCTCTTTCGGCCATCTTCACACAAGCTGGCAGAATGAGCAGGTTTCATGTAAAGTGCTGAGGGAGGAAGGGGTAGCCTTCACTGGGCAGCTTTGCCAGAGTGACCTTGGTATCAGTGAGGTGGGCAATGTGACAGCCAAGCCACCGTCAACTCTGAAAGTCTCTGTGTAACCTGGAGCCATGGACTTGAGGCATTGGTGACAGCACAAAGTGGCAGCTGCTAATCTCTTGTAGGAATCTTGCTCCTTGGGGACACTGAGGATGGTCATCCATTTTCCTCAGGACCCTGCCTCCACACAACCCAGGCTCTCTAAAGTGGACCTCAGGATTCTTAAAGCGGAGTCAACTACAACACTGATGTTCCTGCTTAAAACACCTGAAATTGACTAGAAATATATTTAGCATTTTCCCCTCTCCCTCAACTCCCTCTCCTTATCTCTCATTCATCTTCTCCACTACATTATATTTTCCTATGAGAGCAGGTCTTGGTTCTTAAAGTATCCTCTTATGCATCTTTTATTGTCGCCAGCCCTAGCACAATGCTTTGGATTAGGAAGATCATTAATAAATATCTAGTACTTAACACTGAAGTTAGTTCTTTCTCTTGAGACAGCTTATCTGACTGAATAAAACTGACTCTATTTATTAGTCTAGATGAGGAGACTGTATGGTATAGTTGCTGACAGTATAGGGTTTAAAATCAAACAGAAACAGTTATCCCAACTCCTCTACCTCTACTTACCATTGTGGACAATTTTTTAAAAATATCTCTGAGTCTTAGTTTCCTCAATTGTAAAATGGGAATGATAATCGTTTCTTCTTAGGATTCTTCCAAATAGCATTGCCAGATAAAATACAGGTGGTGGTAATGGTTTAATCACTAAGTTGTGTCTACTCTTTGTGATCCCATGGACTGTAGCCTGCCAGGCTCCTCTGTCCATGTTATTTTCCAGGCAAGAATAATGGAGTAGGTTGCCATTTCTTTCTCTAGATAAAATACAACATCCACCCCGCCCCAACCCAGCCCGCCTTAAATATGAATTTCAAGTAGAAAACATTTTAAAGTATAAGTATATCCCAAATACTTTGAGACATATTTATACTGCAAAAAATGTGTTACTTATCTGAAGTTCAAATGTAACTAGATGTTAACTAGATTTTAATTTGCTAACTACGGCAACCCTAATTATAAAGAGTAAATGAAACAATACATTTAAAAATGCAGTTACTAGCTTCAAGCCCATTGGCTAGTAGGTACTTATTAAGTTTTATCGCATTATCTTCTACTCTCATGGGGCTATTATGTAATTAAATGCCCGGTGCATAGTACCAGTTCAATAAATCTGAGTGTGCTTTTCTTCTCAAGGCTCAACCCCAAAGAAAATGCTTTATGCCTTCAACAGAGGAGAGACCTCATAGACTTGCAACATTTTTCTCCAGGTGGCTTGCCTGCTTCTTTCTCCTTCCCAGGGCATGTTAGCCTCATGGAGTCCAGACGGTTTGACATGGCCCTGCTGAACAGGCAAAACTGAAGGGACCAAGTTGTTGATACAGGTCCCCCTCAATTTAAGGCAACTTGATCTTTGAAAATCTGAATTTACTGTGGAAATAGATGTTAGAAATTCTTTAATTTGCGAGCCATCTGAAGTGCTCCAAAACAAAATTGTAAAGAAGAGTTTGATTTACAAAAACACAGAAGTAAGATAACTTGTTCAGCGAAAAATCTGCTACCTAAAGTGTGCTATAAAGGCATCGCTAACAGCTCTATAAAACTCTGCCTTGCTTCCACAGGCACTCCTCACCCTGCAAGACAGCTCTTCCGGACACTGTTATTCATCAGGACAGAAAAGCTTTCTTCTGCGACTGTTGCCAAATGCCCTCCTGGGGCGGCTAGGCATGAACTTGGCTATCCGCAAAAGATATGGGCCAGGGTTTTAAGGACACTTTTTGTTTTCTTTACAAGTTCAGTGTTGTTCCTCTCTGAGAAGCCAGAGATAGTGCATAGGATATGATTCAATGGAAAGTCTTTGTATGAGAAAATGGCTCTTTCAATGTGGTCTATCTGAGGATCAGCACATTTGGAGTCTGTCCGACCCATGGTCCCAGACTTACAGCTGGTTCTGCCGGACCAGAGAGAAGCTGCCAGCATCCAGGGAGAAACTCCCTTCTGCCCCAGTTTTTCCCCATGTATGGAAAATAGTTGGGGCTTAAAACTTTTGAATATTTCTAGATTACACATCAAATCATTCCATGGGAATCGAGTCCTTGGCTGACAGCAGAAAGCAGGTACTGTCCACTTCCTTCAACTCACATTCTCATGTAAACAAGCGGCCACCGTGGTACTCAGCACCAGCTGCAGCTTCTGGGTGGTCCTGTAGGAAGTTCCAAGCAGATTGTAGTGGAGTCTCCTAGGCTGGTGGTCACACAGCTCGAATAAGCATCTGTGGGAAAGAGCACGCTCTCCAAACTCCAGTCTCGGGTGGAAATATCAAAGCAAAATCTAACTTTCCAGAGAAGGTCTGTGCTTCAAAATTAAAAAACAAAGCTGAACCAGACAGAAACATAGAGGCAAACAGTGAGCGGATTTTTCTGGCAAGCAATCGTCAATATAAAAATTTGGGTGTTCTGTCCTCCTTTTCTCTTGGGCATATGGAATCAGAGTCTTCTTAAGTACATGCTAATTGATCAGCGTGATGGCACACTAAGGTACAGTCTCCTGAGAATTTCCACACCTTTCCTTAGGAAGGTAAATGGGGGGTTTCTGGGGTGGAATCCCACCTCCACCACTTACTAGCTGTTTAACAAGTTACTTAAACTTTCTGTGTTGTTGTGAGAATATAAATGCATTAATACACACAAAGGTTTAGAACACTGCCTGGCTATAGTAAGCCTTAAAGAAGTATTAATTGTTCTCCACATAATTAAAACGTTAATAGCCATGCTCTGTGTGTGTATAGTGTTTTATAGTTATAAAGTACTTTCTCTCTTTTGGTGGATCTGTAATGGAGCTGAGGTGGAGTGAGACTGAGAAATCTTCATTTTTTTTTTTTTTTTTTTTTTCATTGAGAGAAGGGAGAAATAGAAGTAATCGGATGGTTCACTGAGATTAGAGGTAGAAGAGGTACGTTCCATAAAGGAGCTATTGAGATGGCTGTTGGGTTGGAACTGAGAACCCACAGCAACCCAGAGGCACGGACAGTCAGTGAATAGAAATGAATGGAAATTAAAATAAATGTTTACAAAGAACTTACAAAGAAAAATCAGGAGTTTAAATGTGATTTTGGAGACAACTAAGGTCATGGGTGATGATTTAACATTTTGAGAAGAACCTAAGTTGACTTGCCTTATACCTTACTCTAAGTCTGTTACAGATGAAGATTTAAGGGTTGAATGTATAAAAAAATTTAAAGAGCATAGAGTAACCAGAAGAGAAAATTTAAAATGGAAAAGTGTTTTGGGTGGGTTTAATTTTCTAAGCTTTGAATCAATAGATCAAATATTTTTGAGTGTTCACACTTTCCTTATGGTATTCATGGACCAAATCAGATAAAACAACTTTAGAGCATAAAAGTAGCCCTTCCAATAGAAGTTTTTTGCTTTCCCAAGTTTCATCTTTCAATCAAGACCCTCAGGCAGGGGATGTATAGTCTGTGATACCAAGTAAAAAATGAAAATATGGAGGCCTTTGTTCAAAAACAGGAAGAAGTATAAAATTTCATTTCTTCTGTGGTATCTCCTTTGAATTGTCATATTTTTAATTTTCTATTAATGTAATTCTAAGTAAACAAAAATAAAGATTTTTAATTATTAGCATGAATTTTATTTACTGTTCATCTTTATATTGGCAATGCTAGTTTTAAATATAAATACAAAAGTATTTATATTATGTGCAGAATTACTGAAATTGCATAACTTTTATTTCATAGTTTGTACATGCATATGTATTTTGCTACCAAAGAGTGGAAATGGTACACAAAACTAACTCAACTGTTTTTATCACATTTATTTATACATACACATTCACCAACATGGTGCTTTCAATTTACTGATGAAAAGGTAATGAAGAGGGGAAAACAAGGACTCTGGATTGCTCTACCACTTCCTTTACTTCTGTGTCATCATTTTCAGCTTAAGTGATTGGCTAACACATGGACGTAACATGAGTAAGAAGGATATGATATGATTCTTTGATTGTTTGCATTTCTTAGAACACCATGCCTTCTTTATGTGTTCTATGTTTGAAGCAAATTCTGGTGGAATGAAAAACCTAGCAACTGGGACATATCAGCGTCCCCTCTCCTTTGCTTATAGTCATGGATAGAGCATTTTGACCTTGTACTTGCTTTGTGTCTTCCACAGTAATTCCCCCATATTGGAGGTCCACCAGAATTGTACACACATCTGGGGCATTGTGAATTCCAAGTGTGAATGGGGCAGCAAGGACACACAGACAGACATATTGTATATGTATATTCCCTGTTCATGTGCCTGCTCCATTCGACCTTAGAGTGTCACCTATGGAACACATTCAAAGATTTAATTACTAAGAATTTTAAGACAGTGACAGCCCAGTATCATTAGTCCCATGAGACTGCTGAGGTCACACACCAGTGAAGCAGGCCACATCTTTAAGCAAAGTTCTCCTTCATCTCAGTTTCAGTTACTGTACTGTCTTTGGAGCACCCTCAGTGTAATATAGTCCAAACAAGTCTTATATAGTGGTTTCTATCATTTAAGCCTGCAGTGGTCTCTTTTAGACTCATCTTAAGCTCTTGGAAAGGAAGAACTGTATTTTATAAGAATTTGCATCTTCAGCAGAATGCTGTGTTTATGGGAGGTGTTGTTGTGAATATTGATGGCAGTGAGCACCCCACACAATGTGACTCACTGAATCCTTGAAACCAGAGTTAATAATACTTCTTATTCTATTCCTACTTGCTAAATCCTTTATGTCAAACTAACAAAAAAGTGAGGTACCCTGGCTCCTACTTCTGATGTTCCTTTTTAACCTGTCACGTCTTGAGGAATCACCAAAAGTTTACCTTTCTAGTATGGGTGAACTTTCTGGTTCTTTCCTAGTCTGTGGCTACAGTGTGCAGGCCCCCATACGATCTCAGTCCAAAAATTGTAGGGTGCTTCTACCACCTGCAAGTCTAATCCCTAGGAAGACGCAGTGTATGCAACCACTGCTAGGATCTTGGACAATCAAATCTTTGTGTGTATAAGACACAAATCCTACACATACAAATATTTAACCCTCAGGGGGAAAATGAAATGACACAATGACTTTAAAATACACAGACATGAGCCAGTTCACCATGGTGAAAAAAGACACTCCAAATTGAGGCCAAAATGTGTGACACATTACTCACTTTTACTCCCTTAAACTCAGAGACTACAGCAAGCCCTATACTAACCAAGTAAGATGGTACTATAAAAAGATTCTGGGTGTATAGGTTAACTATATCTCTAGTATCAAATCATTTCCAAGAGTGACCCCCAAATGGGAGAGTCTGAAAGATTTGCATTTTGTGTTAAAAGACCTAGAATCTATCTAGTAATAAGGGTAAAAGTCAGAGAAGCCAAGATGTCTGCCTAGACCAAGGGGATGAACACGGCCAGACAGAGGAAATCACACAGAGAATACTATGGTCCAGATATTTTCTAGACTGCAGTAGACAGCAAATGGAATGAAACAGAGCAGATGATTTAGAATGACTTTTGGTGGGTAAGTGGTTCAGTGAATTTAAAGGCATTGACTGTGGTCTAGACACATGGCCAAGGATATGTCAATATGATCACTGTCCTTCTTGCTGGATAGAACAGCTTGTGGGATAAACAGGATTTACAAAATGAAGAAAAAACTCAGAAAATGCTATCCCTGTATTCACCATGAGGATCAGAGGAAGAAATCCAAGGCAACTAAGCAAAATAATAAGAGTAAATGTGGAAAAAAGAAAAAAAAACAAAAAACAACCCACCGAGGGAAGGAAGGAACAAAGGGAGGAGGAGAAAGAAAGAAAATGATTACAGATTACTTGACCCTTTATAGGGCTTCCCTGGTGGCTCAGGGGGTAAAGAATCCACCTGCAATGTGGGAGACCTGGGTTTGATCCCTGGGTTGGGAAGATGCCCTGGAGAAGGGAATGACTACACACTCGAGTATGGGTTCCTCATGTGTGGATTCAAACAGCTGAAAATATATGGGAGAAACATTCCAGAAAGTTCTCAATAACAAAACCTGAATTTGCTGTGCTGGCAACTACGAACGTAGCATTCACATTGTATTAGGTATGTAGAGATGATTTAAAGTAAACAAGAGGGTGTGTGTGGGCTATATGGAAATGCTACGTCATTTTATATTCTTATAAGGGACTTCAACTACTGCAGATTTGGTATCCACGGGAGTCCTGGAACCTGTCCTCTGTGAATACGGAAGGAAGACTGCATGTTCGTGAAAGTCCCCAGCCTTGCACAAGGCCTGACACATGGAAGCAATTTCAAGTCAGTGAAGATTAGAGAAATTAGAAAGGAACAAAATAAACTATGATTTAGTTTCGATTAGTGCAATTTTTCTCTTCAATCCCTGCCCGCTAAAAATGTCACAATATACCCCATGATGAGAAACTCCAAAGACAAACACTTAATTGAAATCGGTTGATACCTTTCCTAAGGGTACTCATCTTCAGACTGGGAAGAAGAGAATGAAGGAAAGATGGAGAGTTAAGGAGAAGAGAATGGATGGCTCACTCATCGATTCCAATCAAAAACAGCTTGAGTTGCTCCGAGGGTAGCTTCTGTGGCGTGGTTGCCAAACAAAACATGGAGAAGTGGACCTGCTATGATCCACAGAGACTCGGAGACGCTGAAAGGCCACCTCACAAAGCTAAGAAAGATCTTCCTAGGAAAGCATCTCTGAGGGGCCATGGTTTCTGTGTTCATCAAAAATCCCCGAAAACCTAAGAATTGGGAGGTAGTCAGAATTGATTTAATCCTTTTCACTATAAATCTCATTTCTGCAAATGATTAACAGAGGCAGAGACATAAATGGTAAAGTCTCGATCAGGGAAAATGCTGTCAGCGTATCATCTAGATAGATTAGAAAATGAGCGCTCAGGTTTCTGTGAAGGAAGACTAATGACATTAAGTCAAGATGAAATAGAAGGGAGCGTTGCACAGGCTCCGAAATCATAAACCATGAGCTCACCCTGACAAAAGACCCTAGCAACTTTCTAAACTGGAAAATTATCAGGAGTTTGGGCTCAGAGTAGGTTCTTAGGCCTCATTTAGAGTCCCTGGTTTGTTTGGGTTTGTTCTGCATGGCCTCGCCAAGGTTCTGACAATTGCATGAAAGTAAGATCCTTCTGCCTACAGCTTTCAGTGCAATTGATCGCACACTTCGAAACAAGAAAAGGAGGGTTTGGCTCACTACAATAAATAAACATTTAAGAAACTTCCATACTGTGCAACCATCTGATTTTCGAAGTGTCACAATTCTGGTGCCTTTCAGAAAGAGGGCTGTTACCCTGAAATCAGTGGTGGCTGAGACCAACATCCTTTGTTTAAGTTAAGATCAAATAGTGAAGCAAGTATATAAATTCCTGCCAAATAAAGCTAAACCAGGCCTTCTGCTCTGTTTAGTAGTGGGAACAAGCCTGTGCGTCTGCTTCACATGTGGTATATCACTTGATTACTTTAAGTGTGTCTCCCCTGAAACACACACACAGACACACACACACAGACACACACAGACACACACACACACACACACACAGACACACATGCTTCCCCTTTTTAAAATAAGCCAGTAGAATAACTTCAAGTATAAATAGTTTCCTACAATTTCCCTGTGATTTGATAGAGTAAATCTTTTGCATTCTATTGCAGTGTCTTTAAGTTGATCCATCCTTTTTCAGTGACACACAATGATTAACTGTAAATTGCTCCCATCATCTTAAAAACTGAGTCCTTGCAAACTCACTGTGAGCGAGTCTTTCATACTGAGGCAGGGAGAACTGCGTCCCTGACATTTGCTGTCCTGTGGCTAGGCCAGGAACGATTTCCAAGCCTCATAACACACCACTGATTTTTAGGAAAGATAGTCCTATTAATCTAATAATCAAGGTAAAATCTTTATCCAGTTTCAGAGTTGGAATGGTTATGTGAAAATTAATTCNCAGAGATGTGTATAAGAGACAGCCTCATAACACACCACTGATTTTTAGGAAAGATAGTCCTATTAATCTAATAATCAAGGTAAAATCTTTATCCAGTTTCAGAGTTGGAATGGTTATGTGAAAATTAATTCCCATTCTCTAACCCCAAACCCCTTATTATGGCTACACCATTAGCAGATAAAGATAAACTGTTCCTCACCTCAAATTTCTAAAATATGCAATAGATAGATGGATAGTTAGGTGGGTAGATACTTACTGTTCAATTCTAATGTTTCTGACTTAAAATTTTAAGGTCATTGTCTCCTTTCTGACACCTTTTATTACATCAATATCCCATTATATCATTACAGACTCATGAAGCAATGTACTTTTACATTTTGCAGGATAATGACTCTTTTGTATTTCGGTTTTTATCGTAATATAAATCTTGAATTGCAATTTGCATATCTTTTGTTTAGAAAAAGAGACCCCTATTTAAGACTTTGTCATTTTAATACATAAGCTTAAAGTGGCTTTATTTTTTTAAAGAAATGCACCGAAATATTCCAATTTATTCTTCAACTGAATAACTGAATCTGATTCAACTTCTACTGCCACATCAATAAGTTAACAAATGTCCTGAACAATACATTTCCAACAGTGATGGCTCCACCACTTAGTCCTCTGTGCCAGTAGGTTTTCTGCCTGCTACAAGACCAATCAAATTTGTAATGGCATCTTGGACTGTACATCAGGCTAATTTTCCACACACAGGTGTGAACACATGCGTCTTTATGTATGTGTGTGTATGCATATGTATAACTAATTTATTTATTTCATGTGAAGATATGACGAGTGCACTCTGTATGTGTGTGTGTGATCACTCAGTTGTGTCTGACTCTTTGCAACCCCATGGATTATAGTCTGCCAAGCTCCTCTGTTCATGGAATTCTCCAGGCAAGAATTCTGGAGTGGGTTGCCATTTCCTACTCCAGGGGATCTTCTTGACCCAGAGATCAAACCCACCTCTCTGGCATCTCGTGCATTGGCAGGCAGATTCTTTTACCCCCTGTGCAGCCTGGGAAGCCCCGCGCTATGTCTATATACAACTGTGTGTATATGTATATATGTTTGTTTATTTTTTTCACGTAAAGAGTACACTGCCTGCTCATCAACTCTTTTACTTCTTTTACTTTGTTTTTTTCCTTTGTTAAACCATCTGTTTAAGAAACCTGAGAAATTTGTCACTGTGACAGAATTTGGGTAGATTTGAAAGAGCCTTTAAGAGACAGGGCGTGAGCAGCATCCTGTGGCCTCTGCACAGCAGGAAGGGAACAGGCAGAGTGCTGAAGTATCCAGCAGCCCTCATGCCTAATGCAGTGCTTAGCACACAGTAAGTGCATACCAAATAGTTGTTGAATAAATGAATGGATGAAATGAACCAGAACTTTTCCCCACTCTTTTATCAAACTAGTGAACTGCCTCAGGAGCTCTCCCTCTCCGAGACTGACAGACCCTTTACAGTCCCTTTTGTCCTGCCTGGCCCACAGCATTGCTCAGTTGACTTTACTCCACTCTTGTGCAGTCATTTCATTCTACAAGGGTTTGGTGAGGTCAAGGGTTAAGGCTGTTGCAAAAAAGCGACCTTTCTGCAATAAAACAAACCCACCATCTTAAAAGTAAGTTTAACCTGTACTTTCAAGTGTCCTGATGACACACCTGAACCAATCGCTTAGGTTAAATGAGTGGCAACTAAGGGCTAAAAAGAGTGAATGAAATGTGGAGCTCCCAACCAGGACTGGGAAGCCACAGAAAAATGGAGTTGAAATCCTTGTTCTTCCACTCACTAGCTGTCTTCATTTCTGCAAGTGATTTCATTCTGTAAGCCTCACTTTCCTCATTGGTAAAGTGGGAGTAATAATACCTGCCTTACAGGACTGCTGTGAAGGCTAAATGTGACAATACACGTGGAAGAGTTTATGGAGCCCACATCACGTTTGCAACATGTGTTTACTTCCACTGCCAGCCCTTCTTTCTCTCTCTCCTTCCCTTCTGCAATTATTTCAAATTATTTCTCTTTCTTCCTGGAGAGAATGGAACATTCAAATGTGTCTTCAGACTTGGCCAGAACGAGGTAGATGAGCCAGCGGGAAGTGGACCAAAACAGCCGGAGCAGAAAAACCAATCTCAGGCCCTGAGGGCTTTGTCTCCTCTGAGCCCTCAGCTCTCCCTGACCTTCCCCTTGGACTAGGACGTGTGCCCCAGGCACTCCAAGAAGGGCACTTTTGGCCAACCTGGCTGACAGTGACTCTGCGGGGAGCTTTGCAACCCCCGTAAACATAGGCAATTAAACCCCTAAAAGCTCTTAGGCTTATTGCCCAGTAAATTCACAATGAATAGCAACCTTAATAAATGTTATAAATCTCACCTCAGAGCCAACAGGAAATTCAAACTTTTGCATGTGTGGGAGGCAAAATGCTGCTGAAACAAAAGGGAGGTGTGTGGACAAGGAGAACATTGTGCTCGGCCTCCTTACCTCTGGCAGCACCAGAGCCCGTGGGCCTGGGAAAGGCCCTTAATTGTATTTTGTGAGGCAGTTCTCTGGACTTCTGACTCCTCTGGTCCTTCACCTGCCTTAACTCTTTCTTGTCCCAGTGGCCCGAGAGGTCATCCATCCACAGACATCTCCTACGGATTGAAATAAATAATGGAAATAAGGAACAGGGACAAATTACGGACAAGTTGCCTTTTTAAGTCAATGTTTCTGTCAGAAACAATTTTAAAAACTTAATGAAACTCTAAAACTGAAACTTAAACTCAGTGCTATAAAAAAAAGGAATATTGAAGAAGAGAAACCACTGGATATTTTGATCCACACCCTCACTCACAAAAGGGTGTTAGTTTTAATAAACAGTTACAATTTGGGGCTGTTATGAACCATAAGGCACACTCCTGGCCGTGTTTCCAATTTCCTTTCCTGCCTTTACTGCTGTTATATTAAGGTCTGTGGTGAGGCAAATCTTTATTAAAAAAAGGTGAGGAGAGCAATATTCCAGATTAGATTATTTCACCTGTTCTAACTATGCACCAGCCAATCAGAGATCTTCAGTGTGGGTTTAAATGCAGCAGCCCTCCACCTCTGGGGTTGACAGAGGGGGAGTTTCAGCCGGTGGTTACAAAGTGAATGCAGATTAGGTCGTTTTAATTACTGACTTTAACTGAATATGGAATACATTTTCCAGTCGCAGAGAGGGGCAAATAAATGCATCTGGAGCCTCCTCCATCATGGAGATAATTACACTGGGACTGAAAAACATCTCGGGAGTGATGAGCAATGTGGTAGAACAGTCTGCAAAGAAGGTGTCTTTCCCTGAAGGATGAGTTAACGTGGAGGGGACACTGAGTGACTTCATATGGAAATAAAAAATTTTCTCTTTGAAGACCCAGTTCATGCAGGACTCTTCTGGAGAAAAATGAGGGGAAATGCTCAGCATGTTGGAAATTACCTAGAACACAGCCCTCAAATAGCAAAAATCCCATTAAAGCATATGCTTCTTTGACTCTCCTGGAGGTTTCTTAAGATGATAGACTTTTCCAGAATGAATCATCTTTGGGGACTTCCAAATCCTTTAACTGTTTCTGAAAATTCTCTAATTGTGGGAGTTGCCAAAAAGTACTTTTATGTATTGAATGAATGGCTCCTATTCCCCAGCATTAACAGTTTCTTTATATCCATTCCTTCTCTTTTCATTTTGGTAGGTATAGGACACTTCTATTCCAAGCCAATACATACATGGGATTTTATTGAATAGTGTTATTAAGGCATGGGATAAGCTACTTAACCTATGGCATAGCCAATTCCATGTCATAATAAGCTATGTTGTTACACCATTTTACAGAATTTATTTTAGAAACATAAGTTTTAAAATTCTTAACATGAGCATCCTTCTTATACCTACCCACACTCAAATACAGAGGGCTTGCTCCTGTGAGCAGTCCTACACTATAGAAAGATACTGTACATTGTAAATGTGAGTAATGTAAAATTTTCTTGCATAAACAATTTAAAATTTTCTGATAGTCATATTAGAAAAAACATAAAAGAAACAGGTGAAATTAACTCAGCATGTTATTTAGTCCCACATTTCCACAATATTATTATTTTCACATGTAAGCAGTATGAAACTTTTATTAACAAGACATTTTACATTCTTTTTCATAACTAAGTCTTCAGAACCTGTTTTCTTGAAGACATTTTGCATCTTACATTTACAGCACATCTCAAATCAGATCAGCCACAGTTCAAATGCTCAATAGTCACTGTGGCTACCCAATTAGGCAGGGCAACTGTAGACTCAAAAATCTCTAATGCTTTAAGGAGTTTATCTGATTCCATCCTCCCTTCTAGTCCCTTTGGTGTAAATTGCTACCATTTTCTGACCAACTACATCTGCTTTAAAACCTTACATGTCCTGTGAGTTCTGAGTAAATCCAGGTCCTATCATATAACAACAGACCCTTGTAGTTTCCAGGGGGGTGAACTTGATACTTCCCAATGTTTATTCTGAGAATATAAATCCTCATCTTTTAAGATGTGTGTTTCCTTCATGTGTGTTCATAGGAGTAGCAGTCCCTACACACCAATCACCACAGAGAAGAGAGACTCCAGTTTGGAGTCAAAAGAAAGCCATCCACATTCTACAGGTGGGATTTTATTAAGGCAGGATGCCATCCTCACCTCCCTTGTCTGCTCCTTTAGGGCAGTCTCAAACCCCATAGCTCACCCTGAACTGAATCCATTCTACCCTTTGCCTTGTCCTTCTGCTATATATTCAATCTGACAGGCCATCACCACAAGTAATTTAACACTGTCTTCACCTTGAGACAATCAGGAACTCAGCGGATAGTTTTTAAGTACAAACTTAAATATATATATATACAAAAACATATGTTTCTTCCTTTCTCTCACCCCTAATCACAAAGAAGACATAAAAAGTACCTTCATAGTTGTTTCCCGAAAAAAGATTTTTTATTAGTCCACTAATGGATCTTTAAAACTTCCTTCAGGCCTTCTCTCACCTGCTGGGTGGTGGANTTTCTTCCTTTCTCTCACCCCTAATCACAAAGAAGACATAAAAAGTACCTTCATAGTTGTTTCCCGAAAAAAGATTTTTTATTAGTCCACTAATGGATCTTTAAAACTTCCTTCAGGCCTTCTCTCACCTGCTGGGTGGTGGAGGCCATCGGCAGGGAGGGCCACAGCTGGGCTGGGTTGATCCTCAGACCTGGATGAGCTTCCAAGGGCCTCTGGGTGGGTCAGGAATCTGGCTGGAGCTTGTGCCCAGCGCGAGGTGTGGGGGCTTCCCCTGTGCCCCCACCCTATGACTTGTGCAGACGGATGGCCTGCTGTGCACCGCAGGTTAGAGTGGGGCCGGTGCCTCCAGGTGTCCTGGAGGATGCCTCAGCCCGAGGGCGAGGCAGGAGCCAGGGTGGAGAGCAACTCTGAGGGGGCCTCCCCAGACCACTGCACCACCCCACCCATGCACCATGAAGCTGAGCAAGGAGAAACTGGAGCGGATCCTGAGGAGTCCCAGAACATTAGAGCTCTTCAGAAAGACCTGGGACAATTTGCCAAACTCCTAAAGCAGAAGAGGATCACCCTGGGATATACCCAGAACAATGTGGGGCTCACCTGGGCTCACTCTTTGGAAAGGTGTTCAGCCAAAGGACTACATGTCAATTTGAGGCTTTGCAACTCATTTCAAAGAACACGTGTAAGCTGTGGCCTCTGCTGCAGAAGTGGGTGGAGGAAACTGACAACAATGAAATCTGCAGGCGATATGCAAGGCAGAGGCCCTAGTGCAGGCCCAGAAGAGAAAGCGGATGAGTATGGAGAACCGAGTGAGAGGCAACCTGGAGAGCATGTTCCTGCAATGCCCAAAGCCCACTCTGCAGCACATCAGCCACTTCGCCCAGCAGCTTGGGCTAGAGAAGGACGTGGTTCTGGTGTCGTTCTGCAACCATTGCCAGAAGGGCAAATGATCAAGCAGCGACTATTTCCAACCAGAGGATTTTGAGACTGCTAGGTCTCCCTTCTCAGGGGGAGCCGCATCCGTTCTTCTGACACCAGGGCCCCATTTTGGTACCCCAGGCTATTAGGGCCCTCATGTCACTACGCTGTACCCCTACATCCCAGTCCCTGAGGGTGAGGCTTTTCCCTCAGTGTCTGTCACCGCTCCAAGCTCTCCTGTGCATTCAAACCAAGGTGTCTGCTCTCCCCAGGAATGGGGTGTGGGGGGAGAGGAAGGGAGAGCTAAGGAGAGAACCCTGGGGTTTGTATCAGGGCTTTAGGATTAAGTTCTTCATTCACTAAGAAAGGAATTAGGAACACAAAGGGTGTGGGGACAGGGAGTTTGGAGAAACTGGTTGGAGGGAAGGTGAAGTAGGATGATGCTCCTGACTTTAATCCCCACATTACTCATCATTTTGTTCTTATATAAAGGCCTGGGACCTAAAAACAAAACAAAACTTCCTTCAGTGTAAATAAATGTGTCCTACCACTTAAAAAAATTAATTTATTTATTTGGCTGTGCCGGGTCTTAGCTATGGCACTTGGACTTTCTCCAGGGCATGTGGGATCCTAGTTGCTGGACAAGGAATCAAATCCATGTCCCTTGCATTGGAAAGCAGATCCTTAACCACTGGGCCACCAGGGATGTCCCATCCTACCACATCCTTACCAGAAGTAAGGAACCTGAAAGATCCAGAGGAGGAATGCTGAGGTGGAGGACCTGTTAGCCAGTGAGCATGAGGATTTGGGGGCACTTCATTTCCAGATTTCTACCCTCATTAAAAAAAAAATACAAAACCTAAAAAAACAAAAAACAAGACAAAACTTATATTCGAAAATATTCTGTCATGATATCAACATATGCCTGTAGTCTTGCTACTTCAGAAGCCCATTTATCTAAGGCCTTTTGATGTCACTTATCTTGAAGTATTTGATCTGGTCAGCAAAATACCTCAGAATGCTGGTTGTTTGTGAAAGAAAGTTCATGTGAACAAAGAGCCAAAACAACTAAAGCAGAGATTGAAAATTCAGGTTTAGTGGAAAAAGAATTCAAAAGCTTCAAGTGCCATATATATATATACACACATATGTATATTAAATTTTATCCAACATTTTTTCAGTTATATAATAATTGATCATTGTTCTTAATTAAATAATTAGGCTATTTTTTTGTTACAGAGAAAACATCAAATATGGGGTTTCATTTTTAGTATACTCTTCCTGGGTCTCAATCACTCACTTCTGTTACAGGCCATTATAACCAATACAGCTATTATACAAGATGTCCGCACCCGGTTGCAAGTATTTCAATGTATAGGCACTGTGTCAATTAGAAAAGGCAAAAGAAAGAAAAGAGATGAAAAGAAAATCCTAGCACGACAAATGCAGACCCATAAAGCAGCAGCAAGTGCCACAAAAGCAGTCTCCCACCTCTTCTCTTGCCAAGACTGCCGCTGTGTTCTGAGCTGGGTAAATAATGCCAGGTCCAGATAATGTGTCTTTGTTCAGGGCCAGACTCCAGGGGCTTTCCAGGTGAGTAGAAAACTCCTGATGCTGAGACTGGGCAGCTTCCTACCCTGTGTGATCCTGTCCTACCTGATCAACCATAATGCAAATGTCCTGAGGCTCTTTGAAGACAGTGAATCTGAAAAGATTTACGCTTGTCTGAAAGTATATTTTTGAGTTTTTTTTTTTTTAAATCTTCTAAACGTTAGCTAAAGGAACTGTACATGTGAGAAAAATTCAAGGTTTACAAATGCTAAGTGACTTGTTTAAGATCATGTAACTAGTTGCTAGAATTAGGGCTAGAAATTGTAGGGAAACTGAAATAGGAAAAGAAATCAAAGTATACCACGTGAGAACCAGCTTGTGGTTCTTCTGTTTTCTTTTATGATTTAGATCAAGTGGGGTCTTCATTATGTAATGAAAGTGAACGGCTTATTGATGACTTTTAATAGCTGTGTGGCTGTGAGTGGTTAGATTTTTCTGGGAGAAAGCTGGATCACATGTGTAAGTGTGAACCTTGCCTTTTCTTGTCAGGTTAAACATCATAAGAACAGAAAATTCTCCTCTAGTGCTGAACCCTAGTTCCCAGCACAGTGCCTCATCCATTACAGAGTCTCAATAAGCAGGTTTCGAATGAAATAGTGGATAAATAAACTAATGAATAATCAAATGGGCTCTTGGAATGAAAGCTCTTTACAGTAGAGATGTGTCTGGTTTTACATATTTATTACATTCCTGTAAATGTATCTGTGGGCCTGATTTTGGTTACTCATGTGATAAACTGTTTTTTAAATTTACTTATTTTTTTTTTAACTTTTTTTTTTGTTTGTATTGGGGTATAGCTGATAGCAACATTGTAATAGTTGCAGGTGAACACAGGCGAAGGGACTCAGCCAAGCAAATACATGTATCCACTCCCCACCAAATACATCCACTTTGCATCAAAATTAGCAGTAGCCATTCTGTTAAGTCATTAATGATTTGAACCAAACACATACAACCAGAAGTGGAGTTCTATTTGGAGGAACTTTCCAAAAGTCAACTATTCGTTATGTGTTCAGGAGGACAGATATCCCCTTACATATCTGTTTTGTAAGCTTGGGTATGTGCACCCAGCTCGGTTACTGTTGTTTTAATAGCTGGAGTCATCTGTTTAAAGGAAAAGGGGAAGCACCAACAACAAAGAACAAAAAGCAACACGCCCGAGGCCCTCCAGGAGTTGTGACAAGTGATTAAGAGCAGATCGGGGCTACGCCTCAAGAACTCTTGCTCTCGACTGCTCCCCTTGAACCCTGGGAGACTTGGTTTGCCATCAATTCTGCCCAAAGTGAGGCTGTATTTTTCAGTTGAGAGACAGTTGCGGGGATAGAGACAAACACCTTGGTATGTCAACCTTGAAGTACCACCTGGAGGGTGAGGACCTTTCACAGTTTAATAGTGGACAGACTGTTATGGTGATGATCTGGGTCAGGTGGTGACTGAAGCAGTCACGGATCCTGAAACAACAGATGTCACAGTGACAGCTGTAATATCCAAGACTTATTTTTCTCCTTCAGCAGCAGAACCAAGTAATGGGGACCAGATCTGATCCTACAGAGGAGGCACTACCTTGCCTTTATTAGTTCCCTCACTTGGACTGTACGATATTAACTCCTTATACCACGTGTGCCAAATCTCAAGCAGTCAGATATGTCCTGAAGACACGAAATAAAGCCCATGATGCTAAAGGTAGGCCTTTAAAACCTAATTTTCTAAAAAGAGTTTTATCTTGGCATTTCTGTCACCAAATTCTCCTTGGGTTCCATGGAGAAAAATGATCTGGCTTTTAAAGCCTACTGGCAAATTAGTGTACAATTGCTGATAAAGTAGCTCTCTATCAAATGTGAAGTTCAGAATGTCATGATTATAAATATGTCATAGAATTTTTAAATGGCTCAACATACTAGATAGTCTATATCTATGAGACTATAAATTTCATTGATTCATAAAGTATATGGAATAGTTTTACAATATTAAACAATGAACAGATAAAATTATGTTGACATAATACCTGGTATAGTAGACACTCAATAAATACAAACAAACAAATAGTGATCCAGAACCATGTCTGGAGCTGTTGGTAACTGTATCAAGGCTTTTAAGTACTTATTACTTGCTGCCATCTTTTTCTACCTTTCTCTATGTACACTTGCTTGATTAATACTGTTCTAAATAATATGATACACTGTAAAATGTTTGTTTATGCTTTGTAATATATCGGATGCAATAAAAGTTAATTAAATACCACAAGGTAAAAGAACTCTCAAGGAGAAACCAAAGAAAACAGCATCTTTTGAACTAGACTTCCAAATGCCTTTCCACTTAGAAAAACGACTCTATTTTTTAGCTGTTGTGGAACACAGTCACTGTCCATTGCTGAGTGTTTCTGTGGCTCCAAGTGTGAGGCTTTTTGACATCTTTTGGGGGCTGATCCACAAGCTCTTCTAGAGCTTGCTGTCACTTTGTCACCTCATTCTCAAATTGCACGAGAACGTATACCTCAGTGTTTCTCTTCCTGCCACAATCGTGTCTGGATTGGCAGAGCCCTTTCCACAACCACTTTCTCTACTGGCCCCAGACAAACTCACCTAAGGATCTGGAATAATGACTGAGGATTCCCGTCATTCTAGTTTCCCTGTGGTGGGAGTGAGGAGCAAATTGATGAAGACATGGCTTCCTGTCCATGAGCATCATCCTCACTCGTCAAGGACTACTATTCATTGGATCCTGAAGACATAGACAAGTAAAATAATATGAAGTCCTTCAGAAACTTAGAGATGTCCTTGGGAAAATAACTAGCAACATAAGACAATTCAAGAAAATATCCCAAATGCATGATGTGGGCAATAGTTGTTGAACGAGGGCATGAGGGCACTGGGATGCAGTAGCTGAACATACCTGCAATGTATTGAGGAAAGATAAGGAAATTGAGACCAGAATTCTACAAAAAAAAAAAAAAAAAAAAAAACTNTATATATTTCAGCGCCTGAAACAACTTTGGAAAAACTTGTGCTGCAGGAATTTTTGTCGGAACTTTCTTTGGTGATATTTGTATGTGGGTATACCTGCTTCACTTTCACTTTTCACTTTCATGCATTGGGGAAGGAAATGGCAACCCACTCCAGTGTTATTGCCTGGAGAATCCCAGGGACAGGGGAGCGTGGTGGGCTGCCATCTATGGGGTCGCGCAGAGTTGGACACGATTGAAGCGACTTAGCAGCAGCAGCAGCATATCTGCATTAGAGGAAATTGTGCTTACACGTTTTTATTTATGTGTATATACTTTGCACACAAAGGTCCTCTGTGTTTCTGCTAAGTTATTGACTCTGTCTGTCTGGATGGGATATTCTCTCCTGCATTCTTCACCTATTGGTTCAATCCTCAAGATTCATCTCAAAATAATGCTTTCTCTCTGAAATTTGCTAGTTAACTTAAGTGCCTCTTCCCCGAACTCTTCTAGGCTGGCACAGCATTGTATAGGCATGATCTTGCTTACATGTTTTTTCTCACATTGGTTGAAAAATTTGATACTAGTAAGTGCTAAATAAATAACAGCAAATAATTAACACTTACTAAATACTTTTTTTTTTGCTAAATACTAGGCATTTGCTAAACACCTCACATTTACTATTTCATTAAATCCTTACAGCAATTTTATGAGATCCTGTTATCATCCATATTGCATAGTTGTGGAAACTGAGGCACAGAAGGGTAACTTGGCCAAGGGCACACAGCTATTCAAGAGGCATTTCCTTGTTGAAGTCTCTGTGGCCTAGACTGATTCTCAGACTTGCAGCCCCAGATGCTGACCTGTCAGCCTGTGAAGCTCATTGACGTGAATGCACATAATCGAGAGAATGGCAGTCCATTGGTTTGTGTGACAAGAAATACCAAGGGGAGTGGATACTCTGGACAGCGTGTTCTGTCTCTCATGGCAGACTTCTCAGGAAGCCAAACTATAAGCCTCCATTTGACTAGCCAGCAAAACAGTTCAGACCAGGGCAGTTAGTGACACAGGTCCAATCTGCTGTGGCCTCAGGTTAACACAATTCATTGCCGCAACAAAGATATTGTTGGGGATGATAAGGCAAGTCCTTGGGCTCCATTGTTTGGTGGATAAGAGCAGATATTCTGCAGCTAGACTCGATGGTTCAAATTCCAGCACTACCAGATGCTTTGTGACATTGAGCAAGTTACTTATCTGACCAAGCTGTTCATGACAGTGGACCCTAGCTCACAGGCTTGTTTCGCAGGCTAATATATTTGTGTACAGAAGGAACTTAGAGGTGTGCCAGAGCTGTGCTGCTGTGACTGTTAAATGCATCGTACTCCCAGTGGCTAGCAGAGGCAGGGCACATAGCAAGGGCTCTATGCCAGTTTTGGAATGAATGAATAAATGCATGAATGGTTAGTTTGACTGAAACTTTGTTCAGTTCAGTCGCTCAGTCGTGTCTGACTCTTCGCGACCCCATGAATCGCAGTGCCCCAGGCCTCCCTGTCCATCACCACCTCCCGGAGTTCACTCAGACTCACGTCCATCGAGTCAGTGATGCCATCCAGCCATCTCATCTTCAGTTGTCCCCTTCTCCTCCTGCCCCCAATCCCTCCCAGCATCAGAGTCTTTTCCAATGAGTCAACTCTTCCCATGAGGTGGCCAAAGTACTGGAATTTCAGCTTTAGCATCATTCCTTCCAAAGAAATCCCAGGGCTGATCTTCCTTCAGAATGGACTGGTTGGATCTCCTTGCAGTCCAAGGGACTCTCAAGAGTC
>SJYV01056326.1:1524333-1566087 GCA_006410875.1 Neotragus pygmaeus
TTGATCTCCTTCAGAATGGACTGGTTGGATCTCCTTGCAGTCCAAGGGACTCTCAAGAGTCTTCTCCAACACCACAGTTCAAAAGCATCAATTCTTTGGCACTCAGCCTTCTTCATAGTCCAACTCTCACATCCATATATGACCACAGGAAAAACCATAGCCTTGACTAGACGGATCTTAGTCGGCAAAGTAATGTCTCTGCTTTTGAATATACTATCTAGGTTAGATTGTCTTTTAAAAAATTTTTTACTTTATTTTACTTTACAACACTGTATTGGTTTTGCCATACATCAACATGAATCCGCCACGGGTGTACATGAGTTCCCAATCCTGAACCCCCCTCCCACCTCCTCCATAAAATCTATGCTAGAATATCGTAGACTGTCCTTTACAGAGTTATTCCCACTGTATCATTATAACTGACAAATTTTGATTGTCAGAAAACATTTTGGTATTTGAAAGCTTTAAAGCTTTGTCGATAAGCAATATGAACAGAACTAAATAAAATTTTGTTTACTAAGGGCTCTAACACCCTTCCTAACAGGGATTCCCTGTGGCTTAGATGGTAAAGCATCTGCCCGCAATGCGGGAGACATGGGTTTGATCCTTGGGTTGGGAAGATCCCGTGGAGAAGGAAAAGGCAACCCACTCCAGTACTCTTGCCTGAAAAACTCCATGGACTGTCTGCTGAGGAGCCTGGTAGCCGACAGTCCATGGCGTTGTGAAGAGTTGGACACGACTGCGTGACTTTCACTTCACTTCACTAACACCCTTAAGTAGCACTATAGCTGTTTGAGGTATTTGCTTCTTTCAAAATTGTGTTTAGGTGGATAGAGAGGTAGATGATGTGGAACTTCTATTCCTTTTTGCCTTGTGACAGTTTTTTTTAGAAAACACACAATTCATATGTTTTGTATTATTTTATAATATCTCATATAATAAATCTGAATTGATATTATTATTCTTACTTGAGGATACACATTTGAATAAAGAGTTTAATTTTAGACAGGCAGTCTTACTGAGGCTATGTCTGCTTCATTAAGAACTCACTTCTCAATATAATTCTAAGAAATAAAATGGCCAAGCTTTACTGTCAGATTACATAGAAAGTACTCTTATTTAGCTGCTCCTGAATTATTTTACCTCATGGCAGGAATCTGTAAACTAGTTTTGAGTTTAAAATGCAAGTCTTTCTCAAAGCCTTCTGCCACATTGTATAAAACTACCAATTAATAAGATCGACTTTTCCCGTGGATCATAAATCACTACCAGATTGACAATGGATTTCATTCACCTTTGTAGCTTCTGTGCTCCTTGCAGTAAATTAAACTGAGTTTATCTATCAAAGCCTTTGATCCTGGAGACAATTCATCCTGCTTATCTCAGTACACTTTGCCTTTTTTGGAAAATTCATCTTCATTGCATGTGCTTCTGTAACTTAGAAAAGGCCCTACCTTAAACCCCAAGATCTGGGTTCACGCCTCACTCTTCCCAAAGGCAGAGGCTAGAATGGTGATGGGAATGTGGGGTCTCCGTGGCGCCCTCTGGAGATTTCTGTCCGTATCACTTAACTAGACACTGCCAAGTCATCCTGGGTATCTGGAACTGATGCTTTATGACTTTCTCCTTCAGAGTAATCTTCATTTATTTATTTTTCTACTTTATTTTACTTTACAATACTCTATTGGCTTTGCCATACATCGACACAAATCCCCCACAGGTGTACACAAGCTCCCAATCCTGAATCCCCCTCCCACCCTACAACGTCTCTCTGGATCATCCCCGTGCACCAGCCCCAAGCATCCTGCATCCTGCATAATCTTTAAAAGGAAACTTTGTCATGAGTGTCTCTCTTTTTTCTAAACATCTCAATGGCATTTTTTCTTGTGTTTGTTTTGCAGTACCTTTGAACAGTGACTACACAGCAGAAATTAAACATACAAATGACTCTTCTCCTAAATATAATTGTAGAANAATCTTTAAAAGGAAACTTTGTCATGAGTGTCTCTCTTTTTTCTAAACATCTCAATGGCATTTTTTCTTGTGTTTGTTTTGCAGTACCTTTGAACAGTGACTACACAGCAGAAATTAAACATACAAATGACTCTTCTCCTAAATATAATTGTAGAAACTGTGTGTATGTTCTTTAAAAAAACCGTAGTGTGTCTGGGCAAAGGCCAGTCTGTTGCAAGTACTGTGACAGCTCTTGATGAAGATGCTGCCGTGAGAGCATTTTAGTCTGGGGGCATGAGCATTGGTGGGGTTCACGGTAGGACTCTCTAAGGCATGGCGCATGTCTACAGTGTCAGACTCTCACTGGTGCCTGCCACACGGCCAGTAGGACTGTATGTCTAAGATACACATGCATGTGTACACGGATGTGTGCATGCACACACACACTATTCAGTCAATATCATGACTTTTTATTGAGATAATTTCTTAGAGCCTTTAAGGTACATGGCAAAATTGAGGGAAAGGCAAAGAGATTTCCCATATATCCTCTCTGCCACACATGCACAGCCTCCCCACTTCCCAGCATCCTTCAACTGATGATCAGTTGTAGTCTATGAACTTCCATTGACACATCGTCATCACCCCAAGTCTCTAGTTTACCTTAGGGTTCACTCTTGATGTCTTTGGACAAATATACAGTAGCATATATCCATCATTACTGTGTCTTACAGCATAGATTCACTGCCTTAAAAACCCTCTGTGTTCTACCTGTTTATCCCTCCCCAATCCCAGCCACTGTGTTAAGTCCACGATTTAATAAGGGGAGAAAGCATATGGACCAGAAGGAAGTAGCTAGAGCTATGAGAAACGAGCTCTGCTTATAGGAATTAGAAAAAAAACATGATAAAATAAGTAATATCTGATTTGGACCATTGAGAAAAAAAGAATTATTCCAGGTACTAAAAGCTGGGGTGTTCTAGATTGGATATACATGTAGAATTTTAAAGTGGCACACTATGCCCAGGGAAGTGGGAAACACTTGGTGTAGTTTTGTGCAAGAGAAGAGACGGTGAGGGGTCAGGATGGGAAGGCAATTTAGGGCCACGTTACCATGGATCTTGCACCCCATGTGAAGGGACTGGGACTTTATGCTGTTGACAATGAAAGGCTTTAAGGATGTGGGATGGCAAAATTAATTGTGGGTTTTAGAATGACAATTTTATGGGAAAACTGAAGAATTCAGAGGAATGGGAAGAAAGCAAACACAGATGATCAGATCGAAATTATTATCAGGGAAGAGAAATGTTGTGCAAGAGACAAGGTCACTTCCATTGTGTTAATTATTATTTATAAATATATTCACGGATTAAGAACAGAAGCATGGCATACAATGGACACAATATTGATATTTGATGGTGGGTTTTCATCTTAATTTCCTCTATATTTCTCTATTCTTCACATGCACTTCACAAATACTTACAGAAAACATTTATAAGACAAGATGGCTTAGACATAAAAAAATAATGCAAGCAAAACAAAACCAAAACCATCTAGAACTTTGGGATATACTCTGATATGATTGAAGGAAAAATGATTTATAGTCTGGTTTCATCCCTTACTGTCTTTGTGATTGTGAATAAATCATAAGCCTTTATTATAATGATTGAGATAATAAATTATAAACTCTATTTCTTTATGGAAAACTTTAGGACAGGTCTCTTTATTTTTTCCATCACTGGTGCCTTCAGGTTGGAGGCAACACCTGGGACTAAGGTGAAGTCTTGTAGAAAGTAAGAAAGATGGGATCATTTCGGTGTAACTTAATATTATCAGTTTAGGGGCTTGTGGTCCATTTCACTTCTCTAGGTTAGGAGAGCAGAGAAATACTTGAGCATGATGAAAGGTTTGTGTCTATAAAGAAAGTACATTTTCTTGAAGTACCCCAATTGAACATATTCTTGAGAAAATAAGACCAAAGTTATGGTAAGAAGTAAAGTTCCCTAGTGGCTCAGATGGTAAAGAATCCGCCTGCAATGCAGGAGACCTGGGTTCAATCCCTGCGTCATGAAGATCCCCTCAAGAAGGGAATGGCTACCCACTCCAGTATTGTTGGAGAATTCCATGGACAGAGGAGTCTGGCAGACTGCAGTCCATGGGGTTCCAAAGAGTCAGATACTACTGAGTGCCTATAACTCTTTCACTTTGAAAGTATGATTTAGGTCTTGTGAAGAACTAATGGGAGATCTTCTCAAATGCCCTATATTTCAGTCCTGCTAACATTTGGATTATCATAACTCGAAGCCCATTTGCTTGTTAAGTTTAGTGAATCAGTTCTTGGATTGCATGTCTTCTTAGCCTGTTGGAGGCAACATTGGAGCCTAATGTGTTTATCTTTGATTCTTAAAGGTAGTAAGGAACAAGTATCCTTGTTCACACTTTATTAATCATANGCAAACCCAATAGAGTATTGTAAAGTTAAATTTAAAAATAAATAAATAAATTAAAAAAAAAAAAAAGAAAAACCCTGAAAGCAAGAAAAAAGATTTTTATATTCATATCTGACCTATTCTAAACCAAGAAGTATGAGGAACTTCACAAGAATGAGTCTGATCACGTATGATTGACAGAGTAGAAATTTTAAAACAATATTGGAAAAATACCTGACAGTGGCCCCCTCCTCCCTGTCTGTGGGTGGCCCCAATCTAATCATATGAGCGATTAGAACTGGATGAGGCAGGTCATAGCCTAGGTGAGTTCTAGAAATATAACCAAACATGCAGTGTTAAGAAGACAGAAGGAGAAGGAAAAAAGAAAAATCCTCAGTGGAATGAAACCCAATTTTAAGCCTCTAGAGCATAGAAAAGCCCCACTATTCATTAAGGGAGGTCCCACCAGCTATTTTCTCAGGCAGCTTGTATTCACATTAATGAATGAAAGAGAGAATTTTAATGTGCACCTCTGAGAGAAATAAGACCCCCAAAAAGTTCATTCCCCAGATCCCTCTGGGTCTTTTTTTTTTTTTTTTTCTTTTCCCTTTTCTAGTGCATAGTAATGAGGTTTCTTGGTTCTGTCAAGGTGGGGCAGGATAGAGCTGGAGCAGGCTAGGCAGGTTCTGTGCTCATTCACAGAGGTTTAGCATCGGAGAGATCACATTTATCTGTAACCCAGCACTTCCTCCCAAGCTTGTAACTCAGACCCAGCCTCAAGCTCCATCCAGTGGGGCAGAGCTCAACACAATCATCCCTCTGGGCCAGAGGGAGCCCAGGCTACTAATAGGACCATCCTTAACACTCCTTTGGAATAAACCTCCAAACACACACCAACCTTGACTCTAGTCTCCCGGTATTTAATCCTGGCTTCTTAACTCCCTTTCCTCCCCTATCCAAATCAAAGAATAAACTTCTACCGGACATTATAAGAAAGGCTTAATTCAAAGAGCCAGAGGTCAAGATGTCGATCATATTTGCCCTGGAATATCCCTGAACTTGTGGAAATTCATATTTGTTTGCATTATAAATGCACTAAAATGAGCTAATTATAGTGATCATAACTCACAATTAAAAACAAACACAGTTAGAAATTTCAAAGACTTTTGATATCTTTTCTTTAATCATTCACCCAGGCTCAAAATATGCATTTTTCAGATTAAAGCATTAAAGTTGCTAATTATATTCTCAGAGCTAACAATTATTTCTTTACCCTTTTGCTACCTTCTTCTGGCAACAAAAAAATGTCAGCACTGATTTAATTTTTTGTTATTATAGGATTAAAAGAAGTTTCTAAAAACGCAATTAAATTTGCCCTATAGCTAAAGTAACTTCCCTATCAGCATCGGAAACCTCTTCTCTAAGACAACAGCATAAAAAAAAAAAATGATTCAGAATTTCTTGACTTTTGTGATACATTCCTTCTGTGATTATCTCCGATAACAACTCAACCGTTTTAATGAAACTCCCTGCACATCACGTCCTGGTGAAAGGTAGAACATATTAGATTAATAAAGAAAATGAAAGTTAAATTGGCTGTTGGAGTGTGAAGCCCTGCCCTTGTCATGCATGGGTTCTTCACCTTTGGGAGCCTAGTTCAACTTCAGCCCCAGGCCCTAAGTGAAAAGTTCAGTAGTCTTGAGTATGTCCCCACTTAATATATCACAAAATCAATTATTTTATGGTGGTACACTTGGTAACCTATGCTCAGACAGAATCAAGTTTTGTTCCCACTGGGGATTCACCAATTATCTATTCAGTGAATTATTTTCAGATAAANCTTGAGTATGTCCCCACTTAATATATCACAAAATCAATTATTTTATGGTGGTACACTTGGTAACCTATGCTCAGACAGAATCAAGTTTTGTTCCCACTGGGGATTCACCAATTATCTATTCAGTGAATTATTTTCAGATAAAGCAGAAACACCTGCTGTCAGCAGAGGGAGTATCTGCCTAAGATGGGTATCGTTCTGAGCCTGACGTGTTATTGCACTTGTCACGTGCAGGATGGCACTGCGAGACTTTGGATGAATTTATCGCGTTACCGAGATGCTCGATGGGACATTGTAGCATGATTCAGTGCCCAGAGTTAGAGCTAAAATGCTGTAGCAAAGAGATCTAAATGAAGCCACAGAAAAATTGGGGAAGGGGGTAATCAAGTGTGCAGATACTGCAACTCATCTGTCTTGCCTTATTTCCAATAAGTCAGCACAAATAAAAATTGTGATAATTCAGCACAATTTCCTTTTACTGGCTATTGACCTGGGCGAGATTCAAAGTAGCAACCAAAGAAAGGCTCCATGGACTTTGATTCTGAGATTGGGACAAAGGTCAGGCTTGAGACAAGCATAGTTTATGAGGCTTAGTTTATGTTATCCCTAACCATCTACTCAGGTAAGATTTTCATTCTTTCAGGTCTCTTTCTCAGCAGTCAGTCAACCTCAAAACATCAGTGCCATTTATTTTCTCTCTTGCAAAATTAATAACAATATCTGAAACTGAAATAAAGAATAAGCACAACCAACAAACCAGCAAGGTATCTCTGTAAGCTCAGCTATATTTCATAATCTCAAAAATTTAACGTGTGAATTCCTGGACCCATGCACAGTGAAGTCCAGAAGCATGTATGGGATACAGGCCACTGAATGAAGAGTACTTTGCACTGATGGATGGAATAGGACAGCACTAGGGGGCCCTCAATAGAGTGATACTGAGACATTAGAGGGTATTTTTCTATTATAGTTTTGTTCTTCACTGGAATGATTCCCTATCAAAAGTATTATGCCAGGAATCATGGGGAAAAGTATCATTTTTCTGATTATGGGCATGGTTGCTAGAACTAAGTTTAGAACATAGTTTCCAGGATTCAAATCCTAGATCTCCCCAGTTAACACCTGTGTTACCTTGAGCATTTATTAAACAACATATATAAGCCTTAGTTCCCTTAACCTCAATATGAGAAAAATGGTTCATAGCATTATCCTGTAAAGTGGAAGTGAAAGTGTTAGTCGCTCAGTTGTATTTGACTCTTTGCGACCCCATGGGCTATAGCCCACCAGGATCCTCTGCCCATTGAATTCTGCAGGCAAGAATACTGGACTGGGTTGCCAAGCCTTTCTCCAGGGGATCTTCTCAACCCAGGGATCAAACCTGAGTTCAATCTGCCTGCATTGCAGGCAGAGTCTTTACCATGTGAGCCACCAGGGAAGCCCTAGAATCATCATGAGGAGGATTATTAATAATTTATGCAAAGGTTTTGCATGATACCTGTCACATGACAAATACTCTGAAATTTTTACCTGTTGTATTGGTGGGGTTATTACTCTCACTGTTATTGGGCTGTTGTTATATTATTAATATAGGAGAATATTAAATGATTCCCAGGACCAATCCATAAAACTCTTTAGTTGAGAGAAGTAGTAGAAGAAACATAATGATTGCACTTTAAGCTGAAAGGAAAAGAGGCAATGCGTTTAGAACAGACATCAATCTTACTGCACAGGCTCTAAGTCAGCTCTCAAATTATCTTTGCTAATAGAGAGAAGAAAATAATTCCAAAACAACAGCTGACTCAACAAGCTGGCATTTTTTAAAATTGAAATCCCCTCAGAGATACAGAAAAACAAACTGTCAGCTGATGCTCTTTGTACTGGCTCTCGGTCCTAGTAGCTGGCAGGTGCCTGATACTCACCTGCATCTCTGAGAGGGGACTTTACCTTGCTGGTGACCTGGGACCTGCCACCCTCATAGCACACCAGGAGCCCTCACTGAAGAAGAGCCTCACTAAGACTACATCTCACATGCACTGTCAGGCACTCCCTACCCTAATCTCCTCTCCATTCCAGCTCCCTTAACTTATTTTCTCAAGGCCAGAAGTTCTACCTATCTATTAAAATAATTAGCTTTACTGTGAAATATTTCATCATATCCTAAAGACATAGCCTACATGAAAACATATGAACTTGCTCTGGAAAATATAGTTGTTCCAGGCCTGGAGTTTCTTTGGAATCTCTGATGTCCAAGCACCAGCCTTCCCCCACCTTCCTCCTCACCCTACCCCACTGCTATTATTCCCTAATATTGTTCTCAGCCCTGGCAAGCACCGTAAACACAAAGGCACTGTCCCTTGAAGCAGGGGCCAAGTCTCTCTAAGACAGGGGTATGTGGAAAAGTGGCAAGCATTGGGTGGGGATCATGATGGGGAAAACACAGGATGAGTTCAAGCTGTTTATTCTTTAGCATGGAGTCAAGCAGAATGAAAGTTTGGAGGAACATTAGGTAAATTTCAGTCCTGCCAAGCAGTCTTTTCAGCTGACCAAAAATGGTTTGCCTCTACTTTTACTGCAAGACTTAATAGAACAGATAGCTTAAATATAATAATTTGACAGAAATCCATTCATTATACAAATAGTTATTTGTATAATGAATAATAATCCATTCATTATAAAAGTCATTCAAAACTTAGTAATTTATTCCCCTACAAATATGTATGTTAGCAGGTACTAAACTAAGTTCTGTAAGGAAGAGAAGCTAAGATAGATACACAAAACCTAGACCAGTGGTTCTTACCCTGGTGCAATTATGTTCTGAGGGGAGATTTGGCAAAGACTGGAGACAATTTGGATTGTTACAATCGGTGGGCTCATGGTACTGACATCAGGGGTGTAGAGACCAGAGATGTTGCTGAACGTCCTACAATGTAGAGGATCGTCCCCATAATGAAGGATTATCCAGCCTCAAACACCATAGTGCAGAGGTTTAAAAGCCTGAACTCTACTGGAAGATGTTACAACCTACAGTCAACACAAAAGACCAAAGTGCCCACATGCAGTATTGTATGTGATCTAGATGGAGACGAAGAACAGTTGACTACTGTCTGGTGAACAGGGTCCGATCCTCCACTGGGCTCTGATTGCTATGGAGGAGAACGTAGGGGGCATTCATTCTCCCTACACCATTGTAGCTATTTCACAGTCACTTGAAGGTTTTCTTCAATTTATTCCCTTAGAGGGGCTAACTTGCCACCTGGGGAGATTCTAAGTTGTATTCATGAAACTTTGGAGAATCATCCCTTTGAAACTCATTGTCAAGGGGGAGAAAAGGTTGAGAGACTGTGTTATAGGTTTTAATAGGGAGCCTAATCTAATAAAATTCAGCTTACCTGGATTCTTGAATTTGGGGACAGTTTTAATTCTATATTATTGCTAATCGAGTTTCCTGGCATATATTCTTCCAGAGTCTTTCAAAATTCTACTTGATACATTTATTTTTAAAAGTCTAATGAAATTTATTTTATTTTGAGCCCTCCCTCCTTTAGTATGGCAGAAGTGGACATCTTTCCAAGCACAGGAGTCCATGATGGAAAAAAAAAAGACACAAAAGGGCCCCTCGGTGCTGAAAGAGTTGGGAATGGGTGAGCTGTGTGTGTCCTGTGTCTTTTTTTTTTTTTTTTCCTATTAGGTCATGTCTAGTTAGCAATCTTTTATGTGCAAGCTAATCACTAGGTTAAGAGCAAACTATATCACTTCCAGTTTTGGTTCTAGCNCTGATATCTCGGTGCTGAAAGAGTTGGGAATGGGTGAGCTGTGTGTGTCCTGTGTCTTTTTTTTTTTTTTTCCTATTAGGTCATGTCTAGTTAGCAATCTTTTATGTGCAAGCTAATCACTAGGTTAAGAGCAAACTATATCACTTCCAATTTTGGTTCTAGCACTAATTGATTGTTTGTTCTTGGGTCCACCATGCAACTTCCCTGTGCCTTATAGGAAGGACAAGATGATAACAGTAATTAATATATGTAAACTGCTTCTAGGAGTAACTGGCTCACAGTTAAGTGCCCTTTAAGTTTTACTTATTTTTATTTCATTTAACAGAATTTAGTGGCACCATTTTAGACACATTGACTTTTCTTTATGTACTACTCATCTCTGGCTCAAGGGCTTTCCCTGAAGCCCCCAGGCTTTACATTTATGTCCACACCGACAGTCTTCTCCTTGGTGGCCCTCTAGGAGTCCTGAACAGCTGTAATTGTCACTATAATACTAGCACATATGTCTTTAGCCAGAGTCTGTGGAGTCCTTGAGATCCATGAGCTTCTTTATTATTTTACAAATCCTAATGTAGCTCATTTACTTACTCATAATAAAGCTATATGTATAGTGCCTGGCACATAGTAGTCATTGTTAGTGAAATGGATGGACTATAACTTCTGGTCTATTTGTTTGTTTTCAGATGTTAATTAATCAGAGGTATGGTTATCCTATTCTGGAAAAATAGATTGGTTCAGTTCAGTTGCTCAGTCATGTCTGACTCTGTGACCCCATGGACTGCAGCACGCCAAGCTTCCCTGTCCATCACCAACTCCTGGAGCTTGCTCAAATTCATGTCCATAGAGTCAGTGATGCCATCCAACCATCTTAACCTCTGTTGTCCCCTTCTCCTCCTGCCTTCAATCTTTCCCAGCATCAGGGTCTTTTCCAAGGAGCTGGTTTTTCGCATTAGGTGGCCAAAGTATTGAAGCTTCAGATTCAGCATCAGTCCTTCCAAAGAACATTGAGGGCTGCTTTCCTTTAGGACTGACTGGTTTGATCTCCTTGCAGTCCAAGGGAAAAAGCAAATCAGTTTGTGTAAATGAAGATCAGTTTGTGTAAATGCATGTCTCCTGTGAATAAAAATAAGGAAGTAAATTAATCATGTCTTTAAAAATGCCTATTGTTCAGAAGACTAAATCGTTTAAAATAAGGAGTCCATCCATGTTTGGGGGAAGGACTAATCAAAGCAATCTTCACTGACAAAAAGGCTGAAAGTTGCTGAAGTCTAATGTAGTGTCCCTTGTTTTCACTTTTTTATATTTGATTAAGTGTTTCTATGAAGGGCTTCCCAGGTGGCGCTAGTGGTAAACAACCCGGCTGCCGATGCAGGAGACGTGAGACCTGGGTTCTACCCCTGGGTTGGGGAGATCTCCTGGAGGAGGGCATGGCAACCCACTCCAGTATTCTTGTCTGGAGAATCTCATGGACAGAGGAACCTAGTGGGCTACAGTCGATAGGGTCACAAAGAACTGGACAGGACTGAAGAGATTTAGCATGCAAGTGTATCCATGAAATAACAAAAACATGAATGTCTCCAAAAAGCAGGCCCAGTAATGAAATGGGAAGCACGGTGCCTAGATGATGCAGGATGCATGGTTGAAATATAATCTTCTGTGTGCAAACTTAACGTGCCAGTTGTTTTATTTAGGGAGAGAGAGAGAGGCGGGGGGGATGCATTAGAGAAAAAGTCCACAGCATAATTAGGAAACAATCAACACGTTTTTCTTGCTGTCCTAATTTTTTCTTCACTTTAAAATGCTCCATTGAGTTTAATTAAACTTGCCCTAGGCTTATAAGCCTAGCAAACTGGGGAACATTTTTTTTTTTTGAAACTCGCTTTCCTGTCAGAAAGGTTTTCTTCAAACTGGCCCAGTACTGCTGAACTTGAAGGTTTCAGGGGATGTTAAAACAACTGCAACCAAATTAATGTAGATTATCTTTATTTCTTCCTATTGATTTGAGCAGAGGGGACGGGAAGCTGGGCACTGCCAAATGAAAGACTTCTACAAGGTTATTAAGGATGCTTGGTTTGGAAAACGGAGAGTGGCAAGATGATTTCACATGTATGTGAAGGAGAAAGAGAGGGATAAAGGGCCATGCCAGTGATGAATAATTACTGTTATTTCAGTGCACTGCTATTAAGAATGTCATTTCTTCCCTTCTTTTTGGTTGTCAGCGTCCTATTCGCTTTGGGGGATTACCATTTCCCCATTCTCTGAAGTCCCAGTAGGACTGCCAGCTATTTGGTCTGCTTGCCACCAACTACCACTTTCCTTGGCAAAGGGGCAGATGGGTATGTGACCATTCTGGAAAAGTGAGAATCTCACTTTCTCTTCCTTAGTAATTTGGAGACACATAATAAGGAGTTTGGGGGGAAAAAAACCCCCCTAATTTTCATTTTAAGGCCGTGTAGAGTTTGTCCATAAGTCCTAGAATAAATTCTTCATAGTCACTTAGATTCCAGTCTGTTCTGAAGCATGCTTGCCCAGTTTGTGAGTTCTTCAATATTCGTATTAGCTGTATTTCACTAGTTTATGCTGAAATAGTGAGCAACCTCCAAATCTCAAGGGGTTACAACAATACAAGTTTATGTCTTACTCATATTAAATGTTGCTTGCAGGTTGCCCGAAGCTCTGCTCCATACACCCTTCATTCCAGGTTGAAGATAGCTTCTAATAGGGAAATTGGTACTCTGGTAGCAGATGGAAAAGCACTGTGAGGAAATCACAGGATGCCTGCTAAACCTTCTGTTTGAGAGTAGGCATGTGTTATTTCCACTCATCCTCACTTGGTCCAAGCAAGTCTAACATCAGAAGGGCTAGAAATACAATCCTCCTCCAGGGAGGAGCCTAATAAGAGCAACAGACACTTTTGAGAAATAGTACAATTTGAACTCCAGTTCTTCCAAATATTAAATGTGAAAATGTGGGGAAATAACTCCCTGGGCTTCAGTTTCTACATTTTTAAGCAGCTCTCACTAATATCTAGTCCCCTTTTTCTGGGCACATGGAAAACTACACATCCCAGCACCTTTTTAGTTGAATGGGACAATGTGACCAGTCCTGGCCAATGAAACAAGCAGAAATGACAAGTTTCATTTTCAGAATAAGATAAAGATAAGGTAAGCCACCAGGGCTTCCCAGGTGGCTCAGCAGTAAAGAATCCACCTGCATGGCAGGAGACACAGGAGATGGGGGTTTGATCCCTGGGTTGGGAAAAATCTGTTGGAGAAGACAACCCATTCCAGTATTCTTGCCTGGGAAATCCCATGGACAGAAGAGCCTGGTGGGCTACAGTCCATGGGGTCATGAAAAGATATGACTGAAGATAAGGCTAAGCCATGTGAAATTCTCCAGTCTGCCTCTTCTCTGTTGTAGCAATTTAGAAGACCAGAAATTCTAATGGCACAAGTGTAATATATTGGATTCTCTGTCTGCTTGAGCCTCAAGTAACTATGTTAAACATAATAAATTCCTTTCTATGGACCCAAGCTAGACATTGCGATGAGGGGCAAATGACAATCCTTTGTTACACTAAGCCATGAGTTAGAGGTTAATTTCTTTCTTCAGTGTAACCTTGGTCTTCTGACTAGCATAGAAATTTGTAGTGATATTATAATCATATAATATCTTTCTGTTTGAAATACCCAGGATAGCTTTATTTTCCTGCACTAATCTGACTGATACAGGTACCTAATCCAACCAGGAGATAATGGGAGAAACTTCTTGCACAAAGTCTTGCACAAATTATATCTAAAAGAATGAATACAAAAAGTGATGCTAAGGAAAAGGACATTCCAGACAGGATTTATAGCGTGAACACAGGAACAAGCGACAGCATGATGAAGACCTATATTTAAATGTATATGCTGATATTATCGAAAATGAAGTTTGGAGATAAATAATAAATTCTGTTGAGGTGGTTAGAGAAGGAGGATATTGTGTCTAATATTAAGACCCATGAAGTTACATTACATGGCAGTGATGGGAAAAGCCATGCAAAGATACTAAAGCAGAAAGAGTACAGGTGGTTACATATGCATTTTAGATAAACCCTGCAACATGAAGGTTAAATCTGGCAGATCAGCTAATGGGTAAAATAAAGACTAGAAGGTCAATTAGAAAGCTATTTTGTAAGTAAGCTTAAACTGGAGGAGTAGAAGAGGACATCAGATTAGGGGGAAATATCTGGATTCTGGAAATATTCTGGATACTCGATCAACAGCACTTGTTGAACACTTGACTATGGTAGTGGAAAAGGGGAAGAATTTAAGAAAAATGCTCAGATTTCTAACTTGGATGACTGGGTGGGTGAGATCCCTGAAGCTGAGGAGGATATTTTTGGAGGAGAATGTTTAGGTAATTAATTCAATTTTTTATTTATTGATGGTGAAGCATTAAGTGCATATCCAAATATATCTGTGAAAAAATATGAATAGATTAGGTTTAACATTCAAAAGTGAAGTGAAGTGAAGTGAAGTGAAGTCACTCAGCCAGCCGTGTCCGACTCTTTGCGACCCCATAGACTGTAGCCTGTCAGGCTCCTCCGTCCATGAGATTTTCCAGGCAAGAGTGCTGGAGTGGGTTGCCATTGCCTTCTCCAGAACAGAGTCTAAACTGAAAATATAGTTCCATAGGTTACAGAACCATCAACCTATAGCTGTCAGTTGAAACTGGAAGTGGGTGAGGTCATTCGGGAAATTTGAGGAGAGTCATAGCTTAGAAGAAAACCAAAATTCAGAAAGGAGTCCACAGATTAGATATAAAAAGAACTGAGAGGATCAAGGAAAACCAGAGAATTGTGAAACAAGCTGAAAATAACAAAAGTTTCAAATGCAGAGGTTTATTAATTTATGATTTGGAACGTTTCCACTGGATTTGACATTAAGGAAGATTACAGTAGGATTTAGAAGGGAATTGCAAATCAAGAATAGAAAATCATATATTCATTTCTTAAAAGTATGATAAGAGAGGTATTTAATGGGAGAAAATTTTAACCATTTTTACAAGGGACAAAGATGGAATCCTGAAAAAGAAAAAGTAGAAGATACTTTAGGTAATGGTAAGGAAAGACGGACTAAAACCTCAAAGGGAAAATGAGTCAGAGTGTCAGGAAAAAAGATGAAGGTCAAAGGAGAAATGTTTAGAACAGAAGGCAACTATACAACAAGAAAAAAGGCAGCGGAATCAGGCTGTGGATAGAGAAAATCTGTTGGTAAGATTCATGATACAACCTTTTTGAATTTCGGACCTTAGAAATGGCATAGGCCATTCTGAATAGTCACAAGTTTAGACTATGGCCATAGTAAAGGGAGAATGAAACAAAAGGTGGACAAAGATCTTTAGAGCTGAATGAGACAGGAATCCAGTAAGTTTAGAATTTTTGCATGGATACTACACATGAGCTCATGATGTTACTGAATTTGGTGTGGAAAGGAGGACTCAGGGACTGTTTCAGAGTCTCCAGTGACTCAAAGCTAGGGAGAAATGAGTAGGCAAAAAGCAGTGAGTTGATAAAAATTGTCTAACATCTTGACTCTCAGATAGGGAATTTTACAGGTAAATAAAGGAAGTCACAGGAGAAATGAGAAGAATGCCAAGCCCATCCCCAGTTCAAGTCACAAGTATCTTAGTCTGATTATAAAGCATACAGTCCATCTAGCCTGGGGAAACGGATCTTTAAGGAAAACCCACATTTCCTAACAAAGGAAGTAGAGGAAATATTTTGTGTCTGGATACACGTTATAGAAAAGATTAATGGGGATAAGTTTGTACAAGTAGTTTGAGTCCCTCCATAAATGACCATATGATGCTACCCTCCCTTTTTTCTGCTCTGGAAATTCTCAGTAGCTGGTTATGGTCATTATCTTTTCACTGTCCTCACCTCAAAAGCTTTGCCTAATCTCTTAACCTACATTTCAATCTTTAAAGACCAATTTGAATCCTACTTCTCTCCTGAAATCTTCTCAGATTATAGCAGTTTTTCTTGACTATGCTATGGACTTATAGGCATTTTTGGGATATGTTAATGCAGATTACATCATTACAGGTGTCCTATATTCATGAGGAATTGGCTCAAAGACCCCCACAGATACCAAAATCTGAGGATGTTCACGTCATTTATGTAAAATGGCACAGTACAGATGCCTCTGTATCCAGTTTCTGCATCAGTGGACTCAAACAATAGCAGCCTCGTTGGTTGACTCTGCAGATACCAAACTCATGAATGCTGAGGGAGGACAGCGTATGCTCTTTGAATCTCTGTGCTGGCTGGGTTCCTCCAGTAATTTGCAAGCTCTTTGAGTGCATGATCTACACAATGGCTTTGCATTGTGCTGCCTTCACGTCAGCACCCTACCCTTATTTCTTTTGAGGCACTGCCTTTTGCCAATTTTAACTGTATGCTCCTACTGGGGATCAACATTGCTAGTTAAAATACTCACCTCATCTCTCCATCACAGAAACAGCCAGGTGAGCAAGATTTGATGATTTATAATACTATATTCTAGTAATTATAATGATTCATCTATAAGGTAACTAATAAGTTTTCTCTAGTATTTCCCAATGGCAGCTAGAAGGAAAGGAAGTATTTCCTGTCTCTTTGGTATTCAAATCATTGGGGTGGGACTTCTGAACTGACGGCAGGTATGTTCTGTGGTGGTTAATTTACCTGTCATTTGATCAGGCCACAAGACACCCAGATATTTAGTCAAAGACTATTCTGAGTGTTTCTGTGAGTGTGTTTTTGGATGAGACAAATGCTTGAATTGATAGAATAAATAAAGCAGACTGCTCTTCCTAATGTGGGTGGACCTTATCCAATTATTTGAAGGCCTAGACATAACAAAAAGGCTGACCCCTCTCTGAGTAAGGGAACTTTTCCTGCCTGGCTGAAAGCAGGAAAAAAATTTTTTTTTCCCTGCCTTCAGACTCTAACTGGAACTTTAGTTCTTCCTGATTTTGAAACCATTGGCCTTTGGACTGGAAGTGCACCATCACATTTCCTGATTTTCAGACATTTTGACTTAGAATGGAGCTAAATCATTGACTCTCCTGGGCTTCAGTTGTGCTGACTCACCCAGCAGATCTTGGCACTTTCCAGCCTCCATAATCAGGTAAGCCCAGTCCTTATAATAAACCTCTGTACACACACACATACATATATGTATTGACATTCTATTGTTTCTATTTCTGTCTCTCTGGAGAACGCCGACTAATACATATATCCTGCTATGTAGAGAACAAGAATGAAACTGACATCCAGAGACAAGAGGCAGGGAAAGAGAGATGTGGCTTCAAGGCCTCAAGTACTGGATTTTTATTTCACTTCTGATGTTCCTAGTTCATGGTTGCAGCACTGTTTCCTTCAATTCTAAGGCTAAATCAGACTCTTCCAATAAATTCCCTCTGATGCTTTAACAGCTTGAGTTGTGCTTCTGTGACTTGCAACCAAAAGAATCCTATGTTTTAAATGTCTATAGCCCCTGTAGGACTCAGCAGTGTGCATATGGTTGATTTGATAAAAACCTGTTGAATGAACGATTAATCAATTGATATTGGAATTCAGTTACTCTGCTCAATTGGTTCCTGCTAAACTCCTGGTCTTCTCAATATTTCCTTCTGAGCCCTATAATGTAGAAACTTTACCCAGACTGCTCCTAACAGATAATCCAACTCTGAGAGAACAAGGCCATTGGCAATAAATAGTCTAGATGTACAAAGAATAAAACAGATTAGACTAACTAGAAACTTTTTGGCTGAAATCACAAAGATTATATTAGCTAAAGGGAATGTGGTAGATGATTATTTGATTTTGTGTCTTGATAGTGCACATAGTAAAGTGCTGGATACAGCATCTCATGAAATCTTGATAGCTAAATTAATTTAAATTGGCTGAATATGTAGATCTTAAATATCCGAATACAGCAAACACGGGATGAATATAATATAGGAAGGTGTCAGGTTAGAATGTGCAGACTAGCTAATCAGATAATGGAGGATCAGTTTAACTCTGCTTTATTAGACCATCATCACTAATAGCATCTGAAGGGGTAAACAGCATGTTAATGAAATCTTCAAAGCATTTGTAAGAGCATTAATAAATTAAACAAAGAACTTAAAGAGATATGAGAGATATACTGACAGAATAAAAGTTAAATATCAGAGAGGAAAATATTCCTCAGATCACTTAGATCCCAAATGCTTTAATTAGAAATAAAAGGAATGTGACTGAGAAACATAAACTGTCTGATTTTAAAAAGGTGCTGCAGATCAGTGCTTAATATGCTGGAATATAAGGGGGCATGAGAGCCCAGAAAGCAAGTGTGTGCACCCAGCCTCACAATTTTTTAATAGGAAAAATTCAGATCTAATCTCAGGGTTAGGGATGACTTTTAAAACATGAAATCATATTGATGTATGGCAAAACCAATACAGTGTTGTAAAGAAAAATAAAAAAAAAAAAACATGAAATCAAAAGATGAATCCATAAAGAAGATATTGGTCAACTTAATGACTATACACTATTAAGTACTTATTGTCAAAAACTACAGAGTGAGTGAAAGTTGCTCAGTCATGTCTGACTCTTTGCAATCCCATGGACTATACAGTCCATGGAATTCTCTAGGGCAGAATACTGGAGTGGATAGCCTTTCTCTTCTCCAGGGGATCTTCCCAACCCAGGGATTGAACCCAGGTCTCCCACATTGTAGGCACATTCTTTACTAACTAAGCCACAAGGGAAGCCCAAACTACAAAATATAACAATGATAATAATAATTATATGTAAAAAAGCTTTCCAAATCCTCAAAGAATAAACTAAATAATCCAATAGAAAATGAACCACATTTTATGACAAAGAATATTCATAAGACAAAAAATAAATCATCAATAATATATAAACATTTTAAGCCATATTACTAAAAAAATGAGAAAAAAAGATATGACATTTTTGTCCTTGAGAGTCAACAGGTCTAGAAATAAAACACTTTCACTTACTGCTGGTAGAAATAGTATTTAAAGCTAGCACTCACAGTGTACTTAACAGCACAGAGTAACCTTTGTGTCTGAGACTTTGGAGGGTAGAGGAGTATATCAGAATAGTAGAGTAGGATAGCCTGCAATAACAAAGAGATCTTAAGCTTTTAGTGGCTGATTAAAAGGAATTATCCTCCTTTCATGTAAGATTTCTGGGCAGATATTCAGGCTGGCAAAGCAGCTTTGATCTTGTCAGTCCAAGACGCCAGGCTCTGTCATCTCTTTGCTCTACCGTTTGCATGTGCATAGTCATCATCTGAATCCAGTGGAGAGGAAACTGAAGAATGAGTGAAAGCTCTTCACACCCTCCAGAAAGAGGCAGGTGGCGTTTCTGCTCACATTCACTGGATAAATTGCCATCACGTGGGCCACAGTGAGTATGAGGGTGCTTAGGAAATGTCATCTAGCTGTGTGTTCCAAGAAACAGGGTTGGGCGGTCAAACAGCAGTCTCTGAGGAATCAAGGAATCTGACTGAGCCAAGTGGAATCCAACAACTGTAGCTCAAGGAGTGATCAGCTCCAGAAATAAATCAACAAACTCACATCTACTAACTCCTCGAGGGAGCATTCCCATTCTATCCTCATAACATCTCTGCAAGATAAGTATTAAAGTTTCCAAAAGGACAATACAGGTCTGAAGGTCTTTAAAAGTATATCTAAGTCAGATAGCTATTAATAGCAAATGGGAGAGTCAGACTCAGATCTAATTCCACAGAAGATTGCTTTTGCTTTGTTTTTGTTTCTTTATTTTTTAGTTGATACCACTATGGGTAGAGTAAGCCCTCAAAGGTTTTAGCTGCTCCATCTAGCTCTACAATAACTTATATATAGTCCATCATCAATTGTATACTCACTCCAACATTTAGTAAGACATTACTATTTGCATGACTCTGAACTAGCCCAGTTAACATGTATGACCTCTCAATTCCTTTAGCCACCCACCTTGAGGAAGACATTATTTTCCATTGTGAATAAACTTGGCAATAGTCACACAGTGAGTGGGCAGCCAATCCAGATTGCAAAGCTTAGACTCCTTGTATTAACATCATTCAGATCCACACGTGCATATACATACTTCCCCAGTGAGACTTCATGAAGGCCAACTTTGCACACAGCACTGTGAGATTCTTTGAGACATGGCTCAAAAAAAATCTGCTCTCAATGACTTTACAGATTAGATGGAGGAGATAAAATGTATACTCACATGACACTCACTCCACATGCTGACATGATGCAAAAATTACCTATAGCTTGTATTTGACTGGAGGACAAAATGAACATTTATTAGAGATGGAAGGGAAACCTTCTTGGACTCAAGAAGACCAGAATGGGTGGACTGAGAGAGACATGGAGGTAGGGAAGAGGAAACAAGACAGAGACTTTCTAGGGTGGGAGAACAGAGGAGCTTACCAAGGGAAGCTGATAATAGTCAGAGCTGGGCCCATGCATACAAGTCCTGTGGATCACTATCTGATCAATAATGTTGGTTAAAACAAACAAGCAAATACGCCAAAAGCTTTTCAAATACAGGGTAACGAGGTCTTGGCTCCATTAGTTTTCCTTCCAGGGTGTATGATCTGAATCCTAATTCAAAGTCTCCTCTAAAGGGCTCCAGCTCTTGGTTTGAAATACCTCCCCCTCTCCCCTTTTAATGAATGTGCAAATGTTATAATGCAAAGGTGAACTGAAAAGCTCTTTGTCTTCAGAGACTAAAATATATTGCCCTAATATTAGTTGGTGATATTGCTCTTGCAACAGCTCAACAGCTGTTTTCCTATTAATATATGTGCAGTTTACTTTGTTTAGCCAGGCTTATACCAAGAGATATTATTGGAAGGGAGAGTAGAGACCTCAGGGAGAAAGGAAGAAGAGAGTTCCATAGCTCCAAAAATCTTATTTTAATGTGTGGTCAATTTGCCTTCTGTCCCAGAAATGACATAAATGCATTTTTTTCAGAAAAAATCTTTACCAATTTTTTGGTGGAAGTGCGTGGGGGGTACATTTTATTTACCAAAAAAAAAAAAAAAAAAAAAAAAANTAATGTGTGGTCAATTTGCCTTCTGTCCCAGAAATGACATAAATGCATTTTTTTCAGAAAAAATCTTTACCAATTTTTTGGTGGAAGTGCGTGGGGGGTACATTTTATTTACCAAAAAAAAAAAAAAAAAAAAAAAAAGATCCTAAACACCCCTCTCGACTGAGAAGAGGATAACTGTAGGAAGAAATGTATCACGAGGTATGCACTGACAGTTTTAAACCATAAAGTAGCCTATTGTAAATCAAGTGTTTAAAATAAAATCTTTACTAGGCAAGGTACTACTGTAAGTACTCACTGCCCATCTCAGCTTTGGTTCCAAAGATCCCAGCTAAGAACTGGAAGAGATCCTTTCTCACTGGCAAGACAAAACTTCTATTCTTTCCCAGGCACTTATTCATATTTAATAGATATACTTCTTCAACCATGAGCCAGACACTTTTCTAGGTATAAGTAATATTGCAGTGATCCAAAAGATGTAATAAACAATCTAGAATACGTTACATTCTGCAAGGCACAATAACTCAAAAGAAGGGGGTAAGTCATGGGAAAGGTGCTCTTTAGAATGGTTGGGGCAGGGGAATGCTCCATGACAATGTGAAATTTGAGGAAAAGTGGCCTGAATGAAATACATGGGCAAGTCCTCTGGACATTTGAGGGGATGACACCTTAGGCAGAGCTACAGTAAGTTCAAATGGCCTGAGGGAGAAGCACACTTGGAGTGTTAGAAGAACAAGGAAAGCAATGTGGCTGGCAAACCGCAGACAAGGAAAAAGGCAGGAAGTGAATCATAGAAAATGGGCCACTGGGTCAATGTAGGTTATTTTTACTCTGAGTGATGTTGAAAATCTTAAGAATGTTTTGAGCAGAGATGTGATAGTATCTAACTTATTTTTTAAATATAGTTCTAGTTGCTATTTGAGACCAGATGGTGGAAGGGCAAGGGTTGTAGCAGGGAAACTGCTTAGGAGACTACGATATAATCCAGGAGAGGAAAGATGATGGCTTGGACCCAGGGGAGAGGAAATATGAGTGGGATAGAAGTGGCAAAAGAGGTCATTTCATGCATCTATGTGAACTTAGAACTAATAGAATTTTTTTGGTGGGCTGGATTTAGGGTATGAGAGAAAAAATACACGTCAAGGATGAATAAGGATTTGGGAATCTGAGCAACTGAAAAATAGACTTATGATTTCATGGGCTGAAGAAAGCAAAGGGATGAGTGGATAATGTTAACACAAGAACTCTGTTTTCTTGTGTTAAATTTCAGATGGTGATTAGATATACAAGTGGAGATGAGAAATGAATGGTTGGATGCAGGAACTTGGAGTTTAGGTGACAAGCCAGGGCCTGGAGGTAAATATGAGAGTTGCAAGGATGTAGTATACATTATAAGTGCCTGGCAACTAGACAGGGAGTGCAGAATAAGGAAAGAAAGAATTCCAAGAAATGAGCTCTAAGGAATTCCACTACTTAGAGGTTGGGCATATGAAAGATCATTATGCAAAGGAGGTTGAGAAATTGCACTCAGTAATAACAGGAGGAAAACCAAGACAGAAAGTGTCTTGCAGGCCAAGTGTATATATTATTTCTGGGAGGAAGGAGGATTCAGAGCAGACAAATAGCAGTTATGGCTCCAAGAACCACCATGAAGAGGCAACTTCCCAGGTTCAAAAGCCGTGATCCAGTGACTTGCTCTGGGGTCTGATTGCCTAACAGAGCTTAGGCTGAAAGTTTCTTGATGTTGGGGGTGCACCCCCAGCTTTCTCTCTCTGAATGTTTCAGTTATTGCTGTTGTCTCAAGGTTGACACCTTCTACTTTCTAATTATTTCCAACTTGAGAAGTTGGAATTTAAAAAGAGATGATTATACATTTTCACTCAATTGAGGCTTCTTCCTACATCATCATTATTATATAGTCATTATATAGTCTATATTATAATGTCATAGAGACGTTTTCATTGTCTAATCATTTTGTCAGATCTATACGTGCCACTGAATTAAGATCTTTGCCTTTATTTCATGTTAACCCTGACAACAATCAGAGAGTTAGAAGGCTTTGTTTCTATTTTAACATATTGGAAAACGGAGACAGGTGGGTAGAGTGCATGCTTGAAAATAATAGAGCTAAGACCTCAGGGTGTCTAAACCCAGGATCCATGCTTTTAATCACTTCTCTGCTTCTGATTTAATGACTCTCACGTGCCTGGCTTCAGTTCAGTTCAGTCTCTCAGTCATGTCTGACTCTTTGCGACCCCATGAACTGCAGCACGCCAGGCCTCCCTATCCANGTATGTGTAAGTGTGCAGTTGCTCAACTGCTCAGTCGTGTCTGACTCGGTGACCCCATGGACTGTAGCCCACCCGGTTCCTCTGTCCATAAAATTTTCCAGGCAAGAATACTGGAGTGGGTTGTCATTTCCTCCTCCAGGGGATCTGCCCGATCCAGGGATCAAACTTGCAACTACCCCATCTCCCGCATTGTCAGGCAGATTCTTCACCACTCAGCCACCTGGGAAGCCCATGTATGTTTAAAAAATTAACTCCACCTGTAATAGTATAATAGTAGATATTAAGATAGATTTACAGATAAAAAATAAAAATTTAGGCCTTAAGAATGAGAGAATCTCCAAAAAACAGTTCTGTCCTTTCAGCCCAACTTCCATCACAGAATTTGCATACAATGTAAACAGGTCAAGTAGGAAGTGGAGTGCACGTTGTCTTTCTCACTCCCTAAGAAAGTCTCTTGCTAAGGCTTCAGCAGAAATTACTCTGTGAAATTTCAGACTTGGATTTATCTGCATTTTTTTTTCATAAATGTTTCAGCCTAGCACATTATTTTACAAACAAATCCTAGATCTATACTAGTTTTTAGAACACTTTTTTAAAACTCTGAAATATACCAATGTTCAATCATTTTCATTTGCCATGAAAATCCTTTTTTTTTTTAGCACAAACAAGAGTAAAACAGTTCCACATTAGAAAAGGGAATTCCCCTACATTGTTAGTGGGAATGTAAATTGGTGCAATCAATATAGAGGGTATTGATAAAACTAAAAATGAAGATGCTATCCTGCAATTCCACTGTTGGGCTTATATCCAGGAAAAACTGTAATTTGAAAAGATGCATATACCCCAATGTTCACTGCAGCACTATTTACAATAGCCAAGACATGAAAACAATCTAAATGTCCATCAACAGATGAATGGGTAAAGATCTGGTACATATATACAATGGAATACTAATCAGCCATAAAAAAGATTGATATGATGCCATTTGCAGCTACATCAGTGGACCTAGAGATTATTATATTCAGTGAAGTAAGTCAGACAAAGAAAGACAAATATCATATGACATCACGTATATGTGGAATCTAAATATGGCACAAATGAACTTATCTAGGAGACTCACAAATGTGAAGAGGATAGGGAGAGAAGAGATGGAGAAGGGATGGACTGGGAGTTTGAGATTAGCAGATGAAAACTGTTACATATATTGACAGAATGAATAAAACAACCATCTCTTATTATGTAGTACAGGGAACTATATTCAATATTCTGTAATAAATCATAATGGAAAAGAATATGAACAAGAATGTATATTTGTATAATGACTTTGCTGTATAGTAGAAATTAACACAACATTGTAAGTCAACTATATGTTGATCAAATAAACTTAAGAATAGCATGTTCACAACAAAATCATGGAGAGTGAAAAACAGTAACAAGAAAAGAAAAGGTCCACATAGAAGTTCTCTCTGGGGGAGTAAGGAGGAAGGGAAGGGAGGAGCAAGTTTCCTTTACTCCTTGACTACATCAAAATATAGAGGTGGTCAGTGGGTTGAGTATAATCACGATTTGTTAAAGTTGTTCAGACTGATAAAAAGTTCTTCCATAGTTTATGACAGACTGTGCTGTGCTGTGCTTAGTCGCTCAGTTGTGTCCGACTCTTTGTGACCCCATGGACTGTAGCTCACAGGCTCCTCTGCTCTGAGGATTCTCCAGGCAAGACTACTGGAGTGGGTTTGCATGCCCTCCTCCAGGGAATCTTCCCAACCTAGGAATCGAACTGGGGTCTCCAGCATCGCAGGTGGATTCTTTCCCAGTTGAGGTCCAGGGAAACTCTTATGACAGACTAAATCTTACCAAATGAGTTACATTTTTCACTATATGCACAGAAACACACACACACACACACCCCTCTACAACCTTCACATTTTAAGCACCTTGTGTATCTTAAACAAATAAGAGAGAAAACTAAGAAGTGATGACAAATAAGGAATTTTCTGCACTGAGGGGAAGAGAATAAGTTTAAGAGCTGGTTGTAGAAAGTCATGGAAGAGAGAACTCTGTTTGGAACAATACTCTCCTATCTTTAGGTTTTGGATAATGTGACGGTTAATTTTATACATCAACTTGGCCAAGCCACGGTGCCAAGATATTTGATGAGATATTATTCTGGATGGTTCCATTAAGGTATTTTTGGATACTATTTACATTTAAATCAGTGGACTTCGAGTAAAGAAATTTTCGCTCCATAACGTGAGTAAGCATCTTCCCGAATGAAACAAAAGTGTGACCTTCTCTGAGCAAGAGGGAATTTTCTAGCAGACTGCCTTTAAACTTCATCTGAAATACTGGCTTTTCCTTATTTTCAAGCAGACTGCCTTTGAACTTGAACTGAAACCCTTTCAGAGTCTTCATGCTACTGTCCACTTCAAACTCCACAGCACACACACACACACACACACACACACACACACACACTCTATCAAATTTTTGATTCATCGAGTCTCCAAAATCACATGAAACAATTTCTTTAAATTAACTTCTTTCTATTTTATACGCATCCTACCCATCACTTCATGGAAAATAGATGGGGAAACAGTGTCAGACTTTATAATTTTGGGCTCCAAAATCACTGCAGATGGTGACTGCAGCCATGAAATTAGAAGACACTTACTCTTTGGAAGAAAAGTTTTGACCAACCTAGATAGTATATTCAAAAGCAGAGACATTACTTTGCCGACTAAGGTCCATCTATTCAAGGCTATGGTTTTTCCTGTGGTCATGTATGGATGTGAGAGTTGGACTGTGAAGAAGGCTGAGTGCTGAAGAATTGATGCTTTTGAACTGTGGTGTTGGAGAAGACTCTTGAGAGTCCCTTGGACTGCAAGGAGATCCAACCAGTCCATTCTGAAGATCAACCCTGGGATTTCTTTGGAAGGAATGATGCTGAAGCTGAAACTCCAGTACTTTGGCCACCTCATGAGAAGAGTTGACTCACTGGAAAAGACTCTGATGTTGGGAGGGATTGGGGGCAGGAGGAGAAGGGGACAACCGAGGATGAGATGGCTGGATGGCATCAAGGACTCAATGGACGCAAGTCTGAGTGAACTCTGAGAGATGGTGATGAACAGGGAGGCCTGGCGTGCTGCAATTCATGGGGTCGCAAAGAGTCGGACACGATTGAGCCATTGAACTGAACTGAACTGATTGGTTCTGTTTCTTGGGAGAATCATGAACAATGCATATAGTTCTTAGAGTTTGTTCTGTTTTAATTGGGAAAGAGGCAGGTAGATAGATAAACAGTTCTACCTTGGAGGGAAGGAGCAGCATGCTTGGGGAAGGATGTGAAGTAGAAAGGAAGAGTATTTTCAACAAAGCAAGGGAATAAAACTGGTTGGAGAAAACAAATGGAAAATTTTCAGAGTCTGTTATGATCGAGGTTTCTAAAAAGAAAAAATAAGACATCTAATTGTGTTTTTTATAAGTTGAATTTACCAGATTGTGGTCTATCCACCTTTCAATCTTTTCCATGATCCCATTTTCCATTCATTGATTCCAAATCCTCAGTAAAATCTACTACATACATAGTCTTCAGTAGGTGGCATTTCAGAAAGTTAAGAGATTATATCAGTGTTGAGAAGTGTAATTCAACATGGAAACCAGGTAATTATGCAAGTGATAACATGTAGAAAAGTGATTGAGACTTTAGCAGAAGTAGCAATGTCTAGGGAAAAGATGAGCCCAAAGTTACTCAGGCATATGAGGAAAGGGAGACATTAAGCATTCCATCACCAGTAGGACAACAGCAAGGTGATTCTAGTGAAATTTGGGACTTGCAGAGTTTCAAATGTTTGGCTCATGGATCACATTTCTCATTATACCACATGGTTACTAAGGCCAATACTTAGAAAGCAATAGAAAAGAAGGGAAGGAGGAAGGGGAGTAAAAAGGTAACAGGTAGAGATTAAAGAAAAGAAAAAGGAAAATAATGTAAAAGAACTACCAAACGCTGCCTTTCACTTTGTCTCTGATATTTTGGTTCAGTTCAGTTCAGTCACTCAGTTGTTTCTGACTTTTTGTGACACCATGGACTGCAGCACACCAGGCATCTGCATCCATCACCAATTCCCAGAGCCTACGCAAACTCATGTCCATTGAATCAGTGATGCCATCCAACCATCTCACCTTCTGTCTTCCCCTTCTCCTCCCACTTGCAATCTTTCCCAGCATCAGGGTCTTTTCCAATGAGTCAGTTCTTTGCATCAGGTGGCCAAAGTATTGGAGTTTCAGCTTCAGCATCAGTCCTTCTGATGAATATTCAGGACTGATTTCCTTTAGGATGGACTGGTTGGATCTCCTTGCAGTCCAAAGGAATCTCAAGAGTCTTCTCCAACACCACAGTTCAAAAGCATCAATTCTTTGGCATTCAGCTTTCTTTATAGTTCAACTTTCACATTCATACATGACTGCTAGAAATAGTCATATATTTTGATAATTTCTATAAAATCAAATATTTTTTGTGAAACTTCTGTAAAATCAAAGACTTCATCCATGTAAAACCAAAAAATATATGTCACCCAATGTTATACTACCCATCCTGGCTGCTGCTGCTGCTACTAAGTCGCTTCAGTTGTGTCCGACTCTGTGTGACCCCATAGATGGCAGCCCACCAGGCTCCCCTGTCCTGGGATTCTCCAGGCTAGAACACTGGAGTGGGTTGCCATTTCCTCCTCCAATGCATGAAAGTGAAAAAAAGTGAAAGTGAAGTCGCTCAGTCATGTCCAACTCTTCGCGACCCCATGGACTGCAGCCCACCGGGCTCCTCCATCCATGGGATTTTCCAGGCAAAAGTACTGGAGTGGGGTGCCATTGCCTTCTCCTATCCAACCCTAGCTAGCTCCAAAACTTCTTTTGAGCTACATCTCCTAGTAAATCTTTATGTTAAAACTCCAACCACTGGTTGCTGACCACTGGAACTAGTAAAGATTTATCCCAGTTTTAATCAGCCAAACCCTCACTTCCTAGTGAAGGAGTAAAGCGTGGGAAGGACTTTGATACAGTGCCTGCAGCTCCAAAGCTGGCAGCTGGTCAGGTTAGGCATCTATCTTCCCCTTTCTGGATTTGGTCTGTGTTGGATAGGGTGCAAATAGAGTCCAGATAGTCTCCATCTACCCATTCAGGAAGATCTTAGTATAATCTTGAAGAGAAAATTGAAGAATGCACTTGGGTATAAATTTTTCAAATATATATATATATATATATTATTTGTATATATATATATATATACACACATGAAAAATTGGTATATATATTATAATGCTCAGCTTTTTACTTTATTGAAAAACCAAGATATATCTTCATTCTCTGAGGTTTCTCTTTATTGGTATACTGGAAACTCACATCTATTGCCCCAAATAGGGAAGGTTACAAATTTGAAAAGAAAAAGTGTGCAAAGGGGAAATGCATCGGTCATAACTGAACAGACTCATCCTGTTCCAGCCAGTAATTGACAATTGTGATGATTTAGTTACTGGGATGAAATGCTGTTTTATCCACTAGGGAGACTTTGATAAACAAAGAAAGAATCAATGTGACTTGGTCCCTGGCCAGATTTTGCCCTTTTGTCCTACCACTCTTTCTTTCAGCACTAAGTTTCCAACGTGGGATTGCAACACACCAAGTCAGTTCTCAACTTAGGGCTCTTACGCCTCGCTTATCCACTTGGAATGCTCAAATCTTAACATAGTTGGCTCCTTCTCAATGTTTAGTCTCTGATGTATTGTCACCTTCCTTAGAGCTTTTTCCTGACCCTTCTTAAAATAGTCCTCAACATACCCCTAGAAGACCCCCAGACACTTTCTATTTTCTGCTTACCATGTGTCATTATGTGACATTCATATGTCTCTATCTATTACCTATCTATCCTTCCATCTCTAATTATCTTTCTCTAAATGTAAAATATCCCAATTTGAAAATAAATCTCATGAAAGCAAGGACATTTTCCTCCAGATGTCTAATCTATCCTTAGCATGTAGATCAGTGTATCCTACTCATAGTAGGGATTCACTTAGCTTGAATGAATAAGAATATTTAAAGAGATTTTAAGAACAGTATACATCTTTGTTTCCAATATACCTGTCAATAACAAATGATTCTTATCTGCTCTCAATATTGGACCAGTGAAACTTCTAGCTACACTATTTTCATTCACTCTCTAATAAAATTCTGCCTAAAATATAATAAATGTATATGTAATTAAAAAATTTGAAACCATTCAGGCTTTTATACTAAATGTGATCAACCTCTTCCCCAAATTAATATGAATCATTAAGAATTTTTGTAATGTAAATCTCAAAATCCTTTTCTTTGTTAAATAAAATTGAAAGGAAATGGCTAATTAGTCAATTTGAATGATTTCCAAATAACACACCAGCCTGTGTTTGCCTATACTACCAAGGTGAATTATTCATTAGCATTTATGAGAAGTGCCTGAAGAACACTAGCAGTGGGAGTGAAACAACCTAGAATGGTTTTTAAACGACCTTCCAAGCAACTTGGATTAACACTGGCATTATTCTCCCTGCACAAATCGAGTTAAAATTTTCCATGTGTCAGTTCTCAGAAGAAGGCAGTGAAGGAGTGCTGTCTTGAGAGGAAAATGACCTTCTGCACCTCCTACAATTAGATTCTGCTTCTTTCTCTGTATTTGGTGTCCATGTGTATCTATGTGTATCTGGAGTGAGGAGGGAGAGAAAGAGAGAGAAACAGAAAAATGCAGAGAAGAGAAAGGAGAGTCAGAGAGAGAGATAAGAGATGAGAAGGAAGACGAAAGAAAAAAGAAAGATGAGACAGAAAGAAATAGGAAGGAAAGAGGAGAGAGATAGGGCATAAAAGAAAGGAAAGAAAGATAAAGAAGAGATATATGAAATTAAATCTAGAAAGCAGAAGGAAGAAAGGGGAGAAACAGGGCCCGAGGAGGAAATGTATGATAAAAGAGATAGATTCTGAGGCAGGCTTTCCCTGGAACTGACACACCAGGTTGCCAGGCTCCCAGGAGTTCTCCCAGGTGTGCAGGGTCATCTGACTTAATACTGATTAAAAGTGAAAATTGCAACACAAAAAGAAAAAAAAAAAAGTAATTGTCATGTTTCTTCTCTCCTGTGAGGTCACACTCTCTGGTTGTAGCTGAGCCTGCTGCTAGGCACACCCCTCTTGTTTAATAAAATTGTATTAACTTTATCCCTGCCCTTGATTTGTGGCTTTCTCACGTTGTGAGGAATAAATAATAAATGATTGTAAAGCACTTGTACATATGAAATGCCACATAAATGCTTAATAATAATCAGCTTAGGCCAGGAAGCCAGGGGGGTTGAATAGAAATCATTGCATACAGCCATTCTTGTTTATGTGACTAAAACCATCCTGTGTGCTCTCTCCACTCCCAATCATACCACAGATTTAATTTTCACCCATTCAAGAATCCACTTCTCTGCAAACTAAACAACCTTTGTTCCTCCATCCCTACAGTAATGTCATGTGTAAGGGTAGAATATAACTGCCACAGCCCATCTCTGCCTTTTCATTTCAGCTTGTTTTTTGCAGCAGTTCTTCCCCTGTTACCCTTCCAAATCTCCATGTGCACTATTTTGAGTCATCATTTCTTACCCCTCAGGGATGCCTGTTCTACTCTGGTTATCTTTGGAAAAATTTCTGTTTTCCAGTCTTGGATTTCATTGTGTTTGCTTCTGGGGAATCCAAGGTAGCTAAGATGTTGTTCCTTGATTCTCTTCATTCATGCATTTCTTTAATCATTTATTCACTCAGCACTGACAAATGGAGTGTTGTGCTAGGCATTGAGGATACAGTGAAAATCAAGAAAGAGAGAGTCTGCATCCTGTAAGAAAGACAAGCAAGGTGAGTCTAGCAGAGTTTGGGAAATGATCCAATCAGAGTAAACACAGGGAGCTAAGGGGAGTTAGCATGTAAGCAGTACGAAGTAGGAAATTCTGCTAGGGTCTGAGTTGATTTTGTTTTCTCCTTTTGTGTTCAAATGTCTTTAAAAGATTTTCTGTGTGGTGCTTAACATGGCTGAAACTCTCTCGGTTTGACCTGGCTGTGGATAGAAGGAGGTGGTGCAGATCCAGGGAGATAGCCTGGACTGCCCTTTCCGCCTTGTCTCAAGGGGGCACGGGCATCCTCTGAGTCACCTCTGTCTGTTTCAATTTCAGGTAGAACTCAACCTTTGAGAGTTGGAAAGACTTGGTCTTTTGCTGATGGGACAATCTACTTTTAACTTGGAGTTTATATTTTCAAAAGAAGATATTGTCTAAACTTGTATTAATATGCTGCTGCTGCTAAGTCGCATCAGTCGTGTCCAACTTTGTCCTACCCNAGAATTGATGCTTTTGAACTGCAGTGTTGGAGAAGACTCTTGAGAGTCCCTTGGACTGCAAGGAAATCCCACCAATCCATCCTATAGGAGATCAGTCCTGGGTGTTCATTGGAATGACTGATGTTGTAGATGAAACTCCAAACTTTGGCCACTTGATGCAAAGTGCTGACTCATTTGAAAAGACCCTGATGCTGGGAAGGGTTGAAAGNATCCCACCAATCCATCCTATAGGAGATCAGTCCTGGGTGTTCATTGGAATGACTGATGTTGTAGATGAAACTCCAAACTTTGGCCACTTGATGCAAAGTGCTGACTCATTTGAAAAGACCCTGATGCTGGGAAGGGTTGAAAGCAGGAGGAGAAGGGGACAACAGAGGATGAGATGGTTGGATGGCATCACCGACACAATGGACATGGGTTTGCGTTGATTCCAGGAGTTGGTGATGGACAGGGATGCCTGGTGTGTGGTGGTTCATGGTGTTGCAAAGACTCAGACATGACTGAGAGACTAAATTGAACTGAACTGAACTTGTCCCTAAATGGGCACCTAGACGGTGAGTTTCTTTTGGTAAAGAATTTATCTTAATCATCTTATTATTGCCAGAGGCTTGTGACTGTCACTGAAAGGTGATCAGTCAATGTTTGTAGAAACAGTGAATGGATTTTCAACCAACAGAAACTGAACTAAAGGTACACAACACTGTATAAGCACTTTCATTCTACTCATCTTCAAAACCACTTGTACTATTATTTCCACTTTGTAGATGAGAAAACTGAAGCTTAGTGAAGGTAGGTAGCGTCCTAGGGTAGAGCTGAAATTTGAATTCCCATCTAATTCCAGAGTTTAAGGGCAAAGAAACAATGCAAAAATCCAAGAAGGGAAGAAGATCTGGGGCTAACAGGTTTCTACTCATGAGGTTAAGTTGAGACCTAGCCACTAGGGTCTTATGGTTCCTGCTTGTTCTGTGCTTGGATAAATGTGGGTGAAGAAAATCAGGAAGATCATTTAATAAGAAAGTTCACTTTTTTTTTGTAAAGTTACTATTTCTAACTCAATGCAATCCAGCATTTGAGACACATTGCCTTCACCATTCAAAATAAACCTAAAACTAGAAGGATTAAATTATGTCAACTGAGAAATAGTCTAAATAGTTTCTTTGTATAATAACCTTGCTAAGATACTATTAAAAGAACAGATTTGAAAACATTCATCTGCCAGCAACATGACACAATTCATATCTTTGTAAAACAGTTCCATTTCAGAATGTTGCTAAACTTGCATAGTTTTTTTTACTAGTATTTCCTGATAGGGGAATGGAGTAGGAAGAGAATATAAGTATCGTAAGAGGCAAACAAATATTGAGATACTGAGCTAAGCTATGAGGATATGTTGTTTAATTTCTAGAATTACCTTCAGAAATTTCAAGCATATAATTAATGGCATATATGACGAACTAGCTTAGGGATTTTTACCATCCTCATGAAAAACTCTACAGATGTAAACAAGGAACACATGTTGAATTGCATCATTTTGATGCCTCTGGTAGATACATATGGTTGAAAGATGACTGTATGATACCAAGTAGTCCTACAAGATCTAGTTTTCAGCTGTCTTCATCATCTACCACCTGGCAGAGGAGATGGAATGGATCACCTATGCCCCCGATCCGCTCTGACATGCTCTTGTTATTTCAGGCATGGAGACACAGTCCAAGGTAAATGTCACTGATATGTATTCCCCTAAAGCTGAATAAAAACAAAGGCAGAGCTTATTGATTTTTTAAAATTAATTTCTTTCTGCCAGACTTCATTTAGGCCCATTGCCTACTTTCCCTGAGAACACCTGGGCAAGCAGAAATTTCCACTGCTGATTTAGAACATGGGAAAATCAAACTATAAAGAGCAAAGTTTTTGTCATTTAATACAAGGGAAAAGTGATCTTCAAGAGGGGCGTTGTGATAAATTGCTAAAAGGAGTTAGCACACATCCAGGAAAGTGCCCCAGAGGTACAAGAAGTACACCACATTCTGATGTTATCCCTTCTGAAGGTAGAGATTCTTACTGTTGGAAGTTTATTTTGCTGGCATATTTCCATATCTACTTCTGCATTCCAGTTGGTCATTTTATTAAATATGTTTTTGCAGTACTTTAGCCAGTATTCTTGCCTGGAGAATCCCAGGGACGGGGGAGCCTGGTGGGCTGCCGTCTATGGGGTTGCACAGAGTCGGACACGAGCAGCAGCAGCAGCAGCAAAGTGTATGTCAAGATTCCCAAACATGAGAGGTGGGAATTTCTATCATCTTATACTTCCTTATCAAAAAGAGAGTATAATTTGAGATTAAGCCCTGAAGGAATGGGCTTCTCAGGTGGCACTAGTGGTAAAGAATCTACCTGTAAATGCAGGAGACACAGGTTCGATCTCTGGATCAGGAAGATCCCCTGGAGGAGGGCATGGCAACCCACCCTAGTATTCTTGCCTGGAAAATCCCATGGACAGAGGAGCCTAGTGGGCTACAGTCCCTAGGGTTGCAAGGAGTGGGACACAACTGAAGCAACTTAGCAAGCACACAGCTGAAGGAATGTGACCCAATGAGCTCTCTTACTGTGGAAAGACTTACATAAGAATAAAATATTTAAGATTTTATGAAAATATTTAGTCAAGGTGTTTTAACTTAGAAGCACAATGGTCTACAGACCCTCAATGCTCTAGACATGAAGTGAATCTCAAGATGAAAGACAAGTGTGAAGGGTCACTGAAGAAAGAAAATAGATGAAATGGAAGAGCCACTTCCTGTTTTACTTCTTCACAAATGTTGCAAAGTTAACCTTTGGAACCTGCTCTCTTCCTCATGCTGAAAGGAACATCTGCTTATTAGAAGCAATGACAATGGAATGTAACAGGTGCTGAGGGTATCACTTTTGAACATGGGAAGAGGTGATTTAGATCTGCTCAGAAACTAATGGCCCTGAGATACTACAGTTCTTCTAACTCCTGGGTCATGACCCTGAGACTGAAAAATAAACTGAATTATATGTGACTTGATAGACAGCCTGATGACTTATGCCACGCATATCATAACACTGAGTATTTAACTTTATTCAAATCAAGACATTTTATTACCAAAACTTTGTATTTCTTTCTCTTTCTTAAACACACACACACCATTTTCAATAACTGAGATACAAAATTCAGGCCCATCTTACAATACCTTAAAGTTGACCCGCTCTGATTGCTACACAGACATCCCTACTGCAGTACAAATGTGTGGTAGACCAGAATTATTTTGTGCTGGGAAGCAGATAAATGACATGGATTGAAATTATGGTAAATTTAAATTGATGGCCTAATTAGTATTATCTCTTTTTGTATTCATTGTAAGAAAAATTATCCAGGAGGAACTCATTTTGCATTAATGTTGATATAAAGTGTAATTCTCCAGGATTTTCATTGTAATTTGGCATTAATTAATGCATCATTATTTTAAAGTGTTAATTAAATTGTTACAGAAAAGGACATCTGCAGTGGCTCAGAAAGAAAATCACATGAACAATTAGTTTTGTATAAGTCTATGGTGCAGAATCCAAGATCACATGCATGGCAGCAGTCTAGAGGCCAAGGTAGGTGGCAGACAGAAAGAACCCTGCTCTTCCCCACTCAGTGCACTGTTGACACTACCTTCCCACTTCTGTTATCTTTGCCACTGTGTTTACTCTCTAGATGAACACTCTCTAGACCACTACATATTTATTCCATGCTTAGGATAGAAAGCACTTTAGGACTATGGGATTTTCCTTCATTTTTTTTTTTCTGGGAGCTTAGCAGAAATAACTGACCATTCTCATGTCAGTAAAAAGAATAACAGTCTCCTTTTTTGGTTCTTTTTTTTTTCAGTATTGTCTGAAGATTTCAGAAATAGGCTGCTGTTGAAGGTTAGGTTAATATTTCTTCTGATAATAAACTCCATACAAAACTGTGACAAATCAAAGGGGAGATAATCTGTGGTAATTCTTTACGCAGTGGACCATCATTGTGAAGGCATCTGGAAGTCATTGAATGCTTTCCCGGCTTAAGATATATCATTCCAAGGAAATTCCACCATGATTTCATATATCAAGGAATTGTGGCAATCAGATACCAATGCGGGTTGGCAATTCAATGGAACTTGGGACTTGGAGGGAGTATATCAAGTAGGCCCCAGATACTCTGCATCACAGTCTCATAGGACACAGAAATTTGGGGAATCTTACTGTCAGCAATGTTATACTATATTTATCCCTGTAGGACTTTACTCAATGAGCATTCTTTGAAAAGAGTTATAAACTAAGATTCCCAGAGGAAGGATGTAAAAGAATAGTATAACATCATACTGTGTACAACTATGATCCCCTTAAGTTGGTTATATAGTTTTTTTCTGGATACCAACTTAATGCTAAGGTTACAACGTATCTGTTAGCAGCTACAATGAGAGTCTCTAATATCTTAGGTTCTGCAAACTTTTCCTAACAGATAACCCAGTTTTATGAACCTATGAAGTAAAGCCCAAATTTCTACTACCAAGTTGAAGTCAAATCTTTCCTCTTTGCATTAAATGATAAATTGGACCAAAAAAGATGAGAGTCACTCCATACTGTTTTGATGGTTCTCCTAAATGACTGATCATTCACTTCCTTCCTCATGAACATGCATACTTGCTGCAGATGAAGATTTCTTCATCTTTTGTCCAGCTTGCAGCCTGGTATCAGGATTGTTCCATTAACAGTCAATCAATTGATTTATTCATGTAACTCATGGATAATTGCCTTCCTAAAAGAGTTGACCACAAAGTTTCTACAAGTTCAATAGATTCTACTTGAGAGTGATTGATTTTATACAAATACTTCCAAATCCATGGCCCCAACGTTCTTCATTGTCTATACTAATTGCTAGAAAAGGCTATGAAATGAAACAGTCTTAAAATCAAATCTAATCACAACTAAAGAGGACAATTTGGCTAGTGGAAAAAAATCTCTCCTGGCAGAGAAATAAGTATTTTTGAAAAATATATAGTAGGAGGAAGAAAAGGGTAGAAGCCAGTTTCTACTGCAGAACTGGAAGAACCCATTAGTTGCCTGTGGCAATGTTATATGACCCTTAGGTCAGGGTTCACTCTGTTCCCCAAGATTAGATTACTCTAAAAGGAGTCCTCTTCTCTCAGTGAGGATTCCTCCCAGTCTCCCCAGAGATTTTGGAAGTTAAGGTGAATGCTGACAAAACACTTCTAGTTACCTTTGTTTTTTTTTTTGCTTTGACCAAAGACCAAATTATCTCAGTTTATCAGTTATCACTATGTGCTTTTTATGAAGTAGTTTACTTCAGTTTGGACTCCCCACTTCCCAAAACATCGATTTGGGAGCAAGCAGAGGCATACACAACAATGAAGCAAAATTGTCCAACTTGAATATGACACATGTCTGCACTCAAGATCATTTCCAGACTTGGGAGAAAACAATTTTCAGTGATCATCTTCTCCTCTGGTTCTCCCTCCTTTTTCTTCCTAGATCTCAAACTTGTGCCCTCTCTCCTTTCTACAGTGAACTTCCGCCCTGAAAGACTGCTAACTTCTTTTGCAAAACAGTTTAGATTCCTCTTTGTTTATTGTCTATTTTCATGCCATGCCCCGAGGCCCTACTCTCCTAACTGAAATGGGTCTGTCAAATCAGTTTCGCCAAACAAAGGACTTTTGAGTCTTAGGAAATAGAAGAAGTTGAATTCACTTGAGTTTTTAATAACTTTTTATGTTTTGTTGAGCTTATCATCTCATAATTTCAACAGTTACCTTGGGCTCTTTAGAAAATTCTGGTTTCTTGTTAACTGTGCTTCAGCCCCTCACATCAGATGCCAGTTCCTTTCAGGCAATGAACATGTGTCTAGTTTCCTTCATAGGTGTTTGTAAATGCCAAGTAGACTTTCCTGCCCACTTTGGGCACTAAATAAAGACAATGCTGCCGAGAAGCAAAAACTGACAGAATTTCAAAGAGATGACAAGTGTTTCAAAGAGATGAAAGTGTTTTCAGGCCCAAGGTTTGGATGTGAGAAAGGAATTGTGCAGAGGATTTTACTACCATCCCAGAAATAAGAAAAACCCAGAATGAACACAAAACTAGCTTTCATTTCTAAAGCGTAAGTTGGTCTACATTTCTTGCTCTAAATTAAGTGCTGTGGCATTCAGTTAAAACCACCTTGTGTCCAATAATATACTTCCTGGCCTGCCCCAAGGTCTTCAGGAAGCATTTTATCTTTCATATAATTGCCAGGGTGAATCCCTAGTTATAACATACTCTACAGCATATAAAATAATTGTTGCAACTGAACCGATCACATAAATATTAGTGATTGAAGAGATTGGTTGGGATAAATCAATGTGGGTGACATATTTAATAAACTTTGTATAAACATTGTTTGCAACAGCTATAAATAAAATTGTCTTTAGGAATTTTACATATTGCACATCTCTCTATTCAAGGAGAGGCATAGGCATGATTTCTAGCTGCACGACATGACAAGCAATGCCTTTTCTAACCAGCCCAAATCAGACCAGGCAAGTTGAGTCAGGGAGCGTGCCCACACCTGGCTCGGCCTATGCTGGGGCTTGCTCTGATGTCCGAGCTCTCCACATGGCTCACTTGCCAGTGGGAATGAGAATCAGTCAGAGGAGAAAGTCAAGCCAACATTCTGCTTCTTTTTTTCCCCAAAGAAAAAACCACACCATAAATAAAGCATGATTGAGATGGCATTTTACATTCACACAGATTTTGGCATAAATAAATAAAAGGGATTTTGTTCAAATTCTGTCATCCTTACGTGCCATTTTAAAATTATCTTTCCCTACCAGTTCAGCATATTCAACTACACTCTGGGAGTCATCTTGGCTCCCTCCAGTGGCTGACTTAGTGACTGAAACCAACAGGGGTATTTCTCAAGGCCGTACAGCCTAGTGGTTCAAGGCGGAAGCACTTAACTTCTGATATAATGAGTTCAAATCCCTCTGGGAATTCTGCCTCACGCTTAACATGCATTACCTTTTCTGGAAAGGTTTGAGGTGTTGATTTTAATTGATCTACCTCATAATCTCCCATACAAATTGATATATTTCACTGTTCCCATTTTATGAATGAAAGCAACCCATTGGAAGGCAGTGGGAGGACTGGGGACGCTAAAAGGTCATGGCAATGCCTCATGTCTGAGCTCAGGACCAGGGAGTTTCCATAACAGCCTTCTCTAGACTTAGATCCTATCATATTTTCTGCCTTATTATTGTTAGATACCAAGGGATGACGAAGTGCAGAAATATTTAGGTTCCTTTTTTCAAAGAGGTCAGACATAATACAGTGTGTCTTCAGCTTTAAGCTTAATGAAATGTCACATACACATTTGGAAATTCAGGTATGAACTATGAGTCTTACATTGTTTGAAATTTACAACTTTCACATTTATTTTTATTAGTAATATTTTATTCGCTCAATATATTTCCCTGGCATTAATGGAAAAAACATGGTGTCTTCAAGCAGCCAAAATAATCTTTCTAAACTCCCACCGAGTTTAAGCAAAGGCCTTGCAATTTAATGACTGAAGTTATAGCTATAGACTTCCAGTGTGGTGGGTTCAAATCCCATTAAATTAGACTCTAATTAAAATTCATCTGAGCTATTTTATCATTGTGTAATTTTAAAAAAATTCTTAATGACTCACTTTAACCTCATTTTACTCAATGAAAACAAAGGGGAAATTAAAAAAAAATAAAGCAAGGCAGGAAAAAAAGCAGATGAATTAGAAGATGATATGATGCCTTTTTAAAACGCAGCCTGAGAACTGGGTGTGCAGTGCAGACATCAAGAGGAGACTTAATTAGGGCTCAACCACTCAGTTCATAGTTCTTGAGTCTTTATAAAAGCCAAGAGCAAAGCTAAATCATGTGTAATTTGCCATTATTTCCCCAGCTAGCTCGCTCTGAAATGTTATTTTTCACTTATCTTTTCCTTTTTTTCTCATCCTGAGAGCATGGTATCAGACCTTGTATACACAGTGTGCCACTTGCCTGCTGTCAGAGAGAGAAGTGACAACACTTGTCACTTTCAATCTCTTCATGTCTGGTCTCATCTGAGCAATACACACAGCCTGATTTCCAGGTGTTTGTTGAAACTCCGAGTTATGTAACATGTCTTTGCTGTGCTCAGAACTGAAAAAGAAGCACCGCAGGGGGAATAAATTCTTATCTTTCGAAGAACTCTGAATGTGCATAATAGTGATTTTAGCCCAATTCCATGTTACTGAAGGGACAACTGGGAGAAAGAGAAAGGAGGCATTGTAAAGCTAAAGAGGAAACTGATAGACTCAGGGATGGTCAAGTAGCAATGATGGCAGGATCTACAAACTTAAAAAATTAAAGAAATATGAGTATACAATTGAAGAATTTAACCATTACTAACAGCAATATATACATTTTTTTAAAGATTATCCCTTCTGTTTACTACTCAGTTTACATATTGCCAAGGGCAACAACTTTTTTTCATGTTTCTAACTATGTCTACTGCTACCCAGCTATATTGTGATTTATCAAAGTAAAACATCATTGACCTATTAAAGCGGTAAATGAAAATTTTAGGTCTTTTACACACATAAATATACATACAGCTGTTGTTCAGTCACTAAGTCACGTTCAACTTTTTGTGACCCCATGAATTATAGCATACCTGGCTCCTTTGTCCTTCACTATCTTTTGGGGTTTGCTCAATTTCATATCCACTAAGTCAGTGATGATATCTAACTATCTCATCCACTGCCACCCCCTTCTCCTTTTGCCCTCAATCTTTCCCACCATCAGGGTCCTTTCCAATGAGTCAGCTCTTCGCATCAGGTGGCCAAAGTATTGGAGCTTCAGCTTCAGCATCGGTCCTTCCAGTGAATATTCAGGATTGATTTTCATTAAGATTGACTGGTTTGATCTGTTTGCAGTCCAAAGGATTCCCACAAGTCTTCTCCAGCACCACAATTAGAAATCATCAGTTCTTCAGTGCTCAGCCTTCTCTCACATACATGCATGACTACTGGAAAAACCATGGCATTTACTACACAAACCTTTTTGGCAAAGTGATATCTCTGCTTTTAAATACACTGCCTAGGTTTGTCATAACTATCCTTCCAAGATGCAAGTTCAGTTTCAGTTCAGTCTCTCAGTCATGTCAAACTTCCTGCAACTTCATGGACTGCAGCATCCCAGGCTTCATCACCATCTCCCAGAGCTTGCTCAAACTCATGTCCACTGAGTCAGTGACACCATCCAGTCATCTCATCCTCTGTCATCTCCTTCTCTTCCCACCTTCAATCTTTCCCAGCATCAGGGTCTTTTCAAATGAGTCAGTTCTTCATATTAGGTGGCCAAAGTATTGGAGTTTCAGCTTCAGCATCAGTCCTTCCAATAAATATTCAGGACTGATTTCCTTCACGATGGACTAGTTGCAGTCCAAGAAACTCTCAAGAGTCTTCTCCAACACCAGAATTCAAAGGCATCAGTTCTTAGGTGCTCAGCTTTCTTTATAGTCCAACTCTCACATCCATACATGGCTACTGGAAAAACCATAGCTTTGACTAGACAGACCTTTGTTGGCAAAGTAATGTCTCTGTTTTTTAATATATTGTCTAGGTTGGTCATAGCCTTTCTGCCATGGAGCAAGTGTCTTAATTTCATGGCTTCAGTCACCATCTGCAGTGATTTTTGGAGCCCAAGAAAATAAAGTCTGTCACTGTTTCCATTGTTTCCCCATCTATTTGCCATGAAGTGGTGGGACCCATGATCTTAATTTTCTGAATGTTGAGTTTTAAGCCAGATTTTCACTCTCCTCTTTCACTTTCATCAAGAAGCTCTTTAGTTCTTCTTCAGTTTCTGCCATAAGGGTGGTGTCATCTGCATATCTGAGGTTATTGATATTTCTCCC
>SJYV01056326.1:1578522-1595902 GCA_006410875.1 Neotragus pygmaeus
GTGTGTGTGTGTGTGTGTGTGTGTGTGTGTTTTGTCTACAATGAGTATTAGTACATTTTCTGCTATTTTCTTCCAGAGAAGAAAAACAGATTGGAGAGACGAAACCCTCGGCTGACCATATACAGTTGTGTAAATACAACATGTAATGATACAAGCATTTACCAACAGGCATTACCCGCAACAGTATGAATTCCACGGCTGAGCGGTACAAAATATATTTGGAGCTATTGCTGTAGAGCACACTACTGATCTAGGAGGAGCGCATTTATTGAGATGTACAGTGAAACCTGAGGCGCTGATCACACACAGGAAAGGAATCTAAATTGATCTCCAAATTTCTGCGGCTTTCACGTAATAAAAACCTAAAGCTCTGGACTCTAAACAAAATCTCTGTCAAAATGGACATTTAGTTTAAGATCCAGTCAGAAACGTCAGGCTGGGAGAATAAGTCAACATTCTATGTTATGGCAGTAGTGTTTTTGGTATTGTTTTCAATGTGTTTTTTGTATAGTTCTATTTTTTGCTGCTATTGATACATCAGGCAGCCAATCATGAAAAACAATGTCCATGTCACTGAAATGGCCTCCAGGCATCCAGTATATCTACATCGGGGTTAAACATCTGTGTGAAGATGTGACAGCACACCCTATAAAAGATATTATTGAGTCATATAGACTTTCTGTAATAACCAAACAGTAAAGAATATAGCTTTTTAAAGGTCTCCCCATGGCTGATCTCATGACTCAAAGATAAGACACTGTGCTGCAAGGTAAGTAATAAAATCTGGTGGATACTCTGGGCCAGCTTGTGACAAATCATATCAAAGTATTATTAAAGAAAGAACTTGAGACCCAAGACTATTATTGATTCTTGACAGAATTTCTTATAAATAAAGTGTTGCAATCAGGTCCTGGACTCACCAAGGTCCTGGTAGAATTCTTCCTATTATAGGGGAGGCAGCAAAATAGTAATGTTCCATTAGTGAGAGCCGAATGCCTCTGCGGCAGCACCGCAAGGATGGGTCATGGTCAAAAGAGAGCCAGTAAGACAATTTCCAAAGGCGCTTTAAGGCCCCTTTTACTGATCTCTTTTTGAAATGGGAAAAGCTGCCTCCAAGCTTCCATGGGAAACAGTCTGTGCCCTGACTGTGTTAGCAGAATGAATCTGTGACCCTTCCCGGCACTAAGGACACACCTCCATTAGTGTCCATATTCTTACAGGGAAGAGCCTGATACAGTCAACTGAAATGACAGGGTGATAAATATAAAACCACTATCATCAATAAGACTGGAATGTAAAAGCACTTAGTTTCAGCCTAAGTAACTCACAGAAAGTTTGGTTTCAAGAACCAATGCGTCATCCATCACTGCTCTACCTTCTGTTGACAAAGTAATTGTAAGATATCTAGAATGGAGGTTCAATACAAGCTGACATTTTTGAAAGGAGGAATTGTGTGCGGTACTTACTCATTAAATGTATTTTTCCTCCACTAAAGATGTTTCCTTTTTTAGTTTATGTATGAATAACTTTAACTAAAGTTCCCTTGACACCCTGACTTTGCTCTGAATAGCACCTATGTTCATTAACATAAAACCTGAAAGAAAATAATTTTAATGTAGATTTTTTAACACTTCAAAAGCCTCTAACAAATTGATCGAGCACAATTATGCATTCTAAAGGGAGTTATAAAGAGATCACAGAAGGTTGAAAAGTTTTAGCTTAAAAAAAAAAAAAAAAACCTTGGGGTGAAAAAGAAAAGAAAAATAGGCAGTTAATGTGAAACTTGGATGCACACTGAATAAAAGTGAACTTATACATTTTAGATGTTTTTAAAATTTCCTATAAATGCGGTGTTCACAGAGAAGAATAAACAAGAACCCATAGCAATATGAAGCTGAGATAATTTGACAGAATGAGATATACTTTTTGTTAGTGTATGGACTTTGGATTCAGACATACCTGAGTTTAAATTTCTGCTCTGCCACTTATTATCTGTATGATAATGAGAAAGTGACTGTAATTTTTAAGACTTGACTTTCTTATATATATGTGAGAATTAAATAATACAATTTTAAAGCATTTAACATTCTGTTTCACACATGGTAAAGTGTCTGCCTGCAATGCGGCAGACCTGGGTTCGATCCCTGGGTTAGGAAGATCTCCTGGAGAAGGAAATGGCAACCCACCCCAGTACTCTTGCCTGGAGAATCCCATGGATGGAGGAACCTGATGGGCCACATTCCATGGCGTCGCAAAGAGTCGGACACGACTGAGCGACTTCACTTTCACACATACAAAACATTTAACAATTTAGTCCTCCCAAACCTCATTCCAGGTAAATTGTGAAATGACCAGTTGTTCCTTTCTTAAATCATACAGAATTTTTTTTTTTTTTTTTGAAGAACAAATTATCCCACTTAAAGTTCCAGGATAGAAATAGGAAAAACTTTCTCTTTTGATGAGTGCATCAAATTAGGATGAAATTTCTACCCCTGTTCAAGTGCAAGGGTGATAATTCTTGAAACTTCTTTGTTCTATATATTGTTCTCAATTCTATTGCTTTTTGCAAAGTTCAGTTATATCCTACTTTCTCCAAGGAGCCATTTCAGATAATTCCAGGCAGATTTCCATCCCTCAAGAGGCATTGGAAAAAACTCTGATGCTGGGAGGGATAGGGGGCAGGAGGAGAAGGGGACGACCGAGGATGAGGTGGCTGGATGGCATCACGGACTCGATGGACGTGAGTCNTAAATCAGTAAATTCAAGAGGAGCACTCAGAACAGTACCTGTCCCAAAGTGAGAACTCAAGAAACACTATTTATCATTAATTGTTTCCTAGAAAGCAGCATATTTTGGCAAGAACACCACTTACTAAGGATCTTGACTTCTTAGCAAAATTCATTCTCTCAATTTTATGAGCTCACCTTATGCTGTATTGCTGGTTGGATTTTCCCCGTACTCCAAATTACATTGGCCTCGTGAATTAAAGCTGCAAGGACTTAAAGGAGAACAAGGCCTCAGGGCCTGGGGGTGGTATCTAAAGTAACTTTTACTTAGAAATTGGTGAGAATTATGAAATGGGGATGGTGAAATGATTTGAATTCACAGAGGATGTCAATCATTTACCTGAGAGCATGGGGAGGGAACTGCAGACCTTAGGTGTGTGTTGCTCTTGTTATAGCAACAGTAGGGTCAGAAACCAAGTCTGACTTCAAACTCATTAGTCTTTCAAAGATACTTCTCTCTATGAAACAGTTCTGAGTGTAGGAGAAAACTGCTTTGCCAGGAATCAAACTTAGGACCTACCTTTCACCCTGCACAGTTGGAGCCATCAGTAAATTACCTCTAGAATCTAGAGAACATTTGGTATTAACCAGAATTCAGTCTATGTGTCATTTGCACTAAAGAGAAAACCTCTGCTTCTTCATCAAGATTCTTTCTCTGTCCCAATGCAAAATTTAAAAGACAAAAATTAAGTATACTCTTTTGCTGTTTAGATACTCCGTTTCTGCTTTCTGCAGCAGCAATTGGGTCCCTGGAGCACTTGAACCCATTTATTTCCCATCTGTTTCTTACTTTCCTAAAGCCATTTTATTGGACCCCAGAAGGCTTTGCTTCTCTCAATTAGAGAGGAGAGAACACTCAAAGACATACAGGATGCACCAGAGACTTTGCAGGTAGGCAAGGAGGATAAATAGGTTCAAGAGTCCAGCAATGTAGATATCTGATCCTTTCTCACGTTGACACATGTTGACCTGGCCTACTTTTGTCTGCAAGATTACAGTTCAAGAAGACTTGAGTCTAGGAGTCCATTTTTGGGGGTGGAGAAGCTGACTTTGCCATTCAGGGGGTGATGCTTTGGATGCTTTTAAGAAATAGAATAGACACACAAATTGGTGGGAGGGTGGCTTTTCATGCATATGATTAAAATGTAAAGAAGAGTTTTAAAATGCCGCAGGGTGGCAGAATACTCAGAAGTCTTGGTGAATCAATTTTCTCCCTGAGGATGGCCTCAGGCTTTTCCCTCTGAAGCAAGAACATCTAAAGCCCGTCATTTTGTACCATTGACTGGCTGCTCCTAGGGAGATTCCCCCGTGAAACTCTGGAAGGTGTTTCCTCAGAGCCACGCCAGGTTTAATGACTCCTGTTTGGATCCAATTAGGACTGGCTTGGGAAACTGAGAGAATACAAAATCAGCAGGGGTGGGAAGATGCAGTAGAAAGCAAAGGCAACTCATTCATTGCTTTTCAGAGGGCAAAGGGGATTCATTCATAGTTTTTCAAGTATCTGAAAACAGCACTCACTCCTGACTTCTCTTACTCCAAATTGTTATGAGAGCCAATTATTCCACCTATTAAGGTTTTAATGTGGCACCAATAAGTTAAAACAGGTTTAACAACTAAGAATTATAGTTGGTATAAAATGTTCGAATTTGGGCTAATAACATATACTAAGTTATTAGACAGATGAGATTTAAAATGACTAAGAAATTGGGTTTATAATGGACACATTAATAGACCACTAAACTGACTTTAATAGCAGGCACAGTCAAGACACAAAATATATAACAACTCCATCTATCTTGAGCTTCCTCATCATGTCACCTAATAGAATTCTGAACACTATTAGCACACTGATAAATGCTTATTACATATTACCCATGCATGCTGTCATTTGAATTAAAAAACAGGAACAGGCATCTCCTACTTTGTCGGACTAGGTCATCTTTCCTTACTTTGATTACTTCTCCAGATTGTTTAAGGAAGCACAGACTTTCTTCAAACTTCAGAAAAGCCCCTTTGTGACCAGAATGACCACAGTTCTGACTAGATAAATATTCAAATCAATTTAAGAAAAAGACATCCAGGATAGTTTCTGTTAAACTGAACTATTTAATGGCTTAGAGACCAGCCCAAATTTGCCATTGCTACCTCTGTCAGGCTAAGGATCATCATCATTCATTTACTCACCAAATATTTTTTTGAACAACGCCTTTAAGCTAGGCACAGTTATAGTTACTGAAAATACAATGACAAAAGGTATCTGGATCTGTTTCCTCATGAGGCTTAAGGTTTTGCAGGAGAGATAATCATTAAACAAANTCATCATTCATTTACTCACCAAATATTTTTTTGAACAACTCCTTTAAGCTAGGCACAGTTATAGTTACTGAAAATACAATGACAAAATGTATCTGGATCTGTTTCCTCATGAGGCTTAAGGTTTTGCAGGAGAGATAATCATTAAACAAATAACAATAAAAAATAGCCTGATTATAACATACTTACCCTGTGGGACCTTAAGAAGAGGAAAAGAGCCCAATAATTCTTCTCTGAGGAATGACAGTTAATCAGAAGTCTGAATCATACATAGGATTTATTCAAGTAAAAAAAAAAAAGGAAGAAAAAGGGATGTATACAAAATGGCAGAAGTATAAAAGAGCTCTTCTACTCACCAAAATAAAGGAGTAAGATTAAGGGACTGCTTCTAGGAGAGTACAGTAAAGATTTACAGTTTTATTTCAGGAGCAATGGGAAGTCATTGAAAAGATTTAAGCAGAGGAGCCATGTGGTTAAATTCCAGCTTTTGAAAAACACTGTCATTACTGCTATATAGAAAATAGATTGAAGGGAGGGGTCAAGAGAGACAGTTCGAAGTGTAATTAGGAAGTGATTTCGTGAACCATGTCATGTGTGATATGATCAAGGTCTAAGTCAGGATCAGAATGCTGACAGAGGAAACGAGGAACCCTGGAAGGGATCAAGATCCATTCTGAAAGTCAGATCAATAAGACCTGTGATGTACAGGATATAGGGATAAAGAGAGAGGAAGTTGTCAAGAATGAGTCCCAGATTTCTGGCATGAGGAATTGAAGGAATAGAGATGCTATTTAACCACCTGAGCTTATGGTAGAGGCATAAATTCATAGGGAAATTCCATTAAAAGTACATCAATCCCTTGTCTATTGCAATAGCTTAATTTTCTGGAAACCTTATTGATGGAGAACTTAGTTAAGTTAGAGATAACACTTTCATGGGAACCAAAATAGATATCATAAAATTCATGAGATAAAATTATGAACCTTAATATAGAAAAATCCCTTAACCTCTCAGTCAAAACCACTCTTTCTTTAAGCATAATATATTGGACTGTCTCATATAGCACATAAGTGGCCATAGAAATGATACAAGCAATATACAGAAACAAGTGAATGACACCACAAAGCAAGTAGAAACATCCATAAGAGCATAGAAATAAAATGAGAGTATATAATTTGTGATGTGAAATGGCATATATGGGGAGTTTTCATTGTTTTGATTATATTTGACCAAGAAAGACACTCTTTCTCTCAAATTTCCCTATATATTAATACCTCAGTGCATTAAAATAATTTCTATTATTGCTTTTATTTCTCCCTTTTCTTCCTGTTCATTTGAGTTCCCCCTCCCTTTCCCTGTTCTTATTTTTGCTGTGCATTTTTCTTGGAAATCACAAAATTAGACTTTCATTCATTATAGTTAGATCTATGAGAAAAGACATGGTGAAGACTGAGAAGAGTTTCTTAAAGGCAGCAAATACACATAGGAAGACTGTAGAATCTTTTTGAATTCCTATTAAAGAATCATTAGGCTATGATCTTAAACTCATACTGACTTATTTATTTGTGAATTCCCAGATTTCAGCACAATACCCAGGAATATTGATTTAAAATTTCTTTAGTGAATGGGTATAATGATTACCTGAGAAGATAATACTGAATTATCAGAAAGGATGTTAGGGTTAGTTTGGCAAGGCCAGTTGTAAAGGTCATGGATGGAAAGGCAACTTAAACAAAAATGATAAAGAAAGACTTTAGATTAGACACTAGAGGGCTTTTCTCCTTGCCAGGGTAAAATATATTTTTCATGTTACATCACTCAAGATTGTGGTATCTCTTTCTTGTGGTATTTAATTTGATATTTTTATTACAGAGCAAATACTATTACAGCAAACGGAAATAAGAAGAAAACATGAACCTAAATCCCTAGAAACTCAACAAATTATATTTACATTTATGTGGTGTTCTTCCTAGTCCCTGTAAACACACACACACACAAATACACAAACTGAGTAGTATCTTACAAGTGGTAATCTTAGTATATAAACAATTAATGGTTTTGATTCTTTTATGTGAATATTATATCATAAACTTTGTATATAATGTTCACAACTATAATTTTAATGACTCATTAGAAATTCAGTCAATTTGAAAATGATGATCTGAGGACCTATCCACAGTTCAGAAAATTCCTATTGAAATAACAAAAATATATCAAAAAGAATATTTCAAAATCAATTAATATATTTGTTCATCCATTAATCCAACAAACATTTATTGAGTGTCAGTCATGTGTTAGATACTTTTATAGACTTTGGATACATAATGGGAACAAAAGTTGATCTTTGATCTCATGCTGATTTCAGTCTAGTGGAATGAGAGACATTTTCCCAAGGAACCTCAGAAAGATTCAGCTTTGGAGGAGGCAGGAAAGATAATCAGAAATGGGTTTTGGTGCATCATTCAGGACAATTAAATAAAAGAATGTCTATAAAACAGCTGGGGCTATTGATCCCTCCACCTTCTATACAGGAACAGAGTAACACCTGCCCCTGTCTTAACTGAATACTTAGGAAACTATTTCCAAACAAAAAATTTGCCTTAGAGGGTCTTTATTGGGAAAATGGGATTAAAGAAAGACCTGAGCTGGAGATAATTCTTGACCCACACAACAGTCCAAAGCAGAGGTGGAGTTTGAGGATGAGTAGAAAGACAGCTCCAGCCTGGTACAAGAATGAAGTAAAGAAAGCAGTTTACTCTGACCCCAGAGTAAAGTCTCCCTTTCAATGGAATGGTTGGAAGTACTGAATGTGCAGGCCTGTTTCCTGCCCCTACACTCCACAAGGAGGACTGATCACTACAAGCACAGACCCCTGTCAGCCTCACCAGGAAGGGGAAGAGTCCTTTGGTAAATCAAGTACAGGAGCGACAATAATAATCTTGCCACAATTTATGCTAAGTACACGGTCCTCATTTTCTCATGTTAATAACAGCTACATAACCAATAGCATTAAAGAGGATTATCAAAAGTAAACGAATATAACAGATAGCCCTAGGGAAATAGAACTAGTTTAAGCTACAGAAGAGGTCCTAAAAGAACACCTAATTCATATCTTGGGAGACATTCAAGAAGATATTATATCCCTGAGTATATGCAGACCACTCTAAAAGAGAAGTAATCAGGAAGTTGGTTTTTTTTTAAATTAAATAAGATTTTTAAAATTAAAAAACTCAGTAGAAAAATTCAATCATGAATGAGCATGGTTGAAAATGAATTTGGGTGATTTGGAAGACATAATTGAAAAAAACCTACCAGAACTAAGTAATGAGACTAGAAACCATGAGCCAATATAAAAGACAGGAAAGGTCAATCAAGAATAGACCAAAATAACTAATTAAAATTCCTCAAAAAAAATATTATTTTCTTTTCACAGATGGGAGATATAATCAAATAAATTATAGAAGGAGATTTATCCAGGCTAAAGATATAATTGACTAGGCAAATTGAAACACAGACTTAGATGCATTTTAATGAAATTTCAGAACTTAAGAGCAATGAGAAATCCTTAGTCCCAGAGGGAAAATATAGATTATTTACAAAGGATCAAAAATCAGATTGACATCATTCTTTTTAATTAGGAGTAAAAGCTAACAAGTAACTTATCAATCCTATTGGAAATCTCATGCAAACTTGAGGATGTATTCCAGCAAAGCAAAACAGAAATCCTGAAAAGTATAATTGAAGCATAGTAATACCAATATAAGACAGCAAAAAGAGAAGACAGTTATATAGCCAACTTAATCAGCTATGGGCAAAATTAGTGAGAGTGCTATATGAAAAAGTTTTTAATAAGCAAAACAATTCTATTACAAATCACATGATTCAAAAATTGATCAAATAAAATCATGTGTTTTTTTCCCTTTCTCAATGAGGAAAATAGAGGCATTAAGCAGTTATAGGATAAGACAGATGCAAAGTCACAGTGCCAGCAGCAAACACACTTTAAGGCACATGACTAAGATGTAAGAATCCACCTGCTATTGATGTTTAGAATAGATATTCTCCTTCTAGGGGTAGAAATTAAGTGACACGGATAAACGTAATTTTCTTTGTGGATCCAATGGCTTCGCTTAGATCTGAGGAGAAACATATATGCATTACAATGATATTATATATGTATTTATTTATTTTTAATTTATAGAATCAACTTACAGACAAAGCACAGTGGACAATTATAATTACAAATTGTGTAAATGTAATATTATGGTTATTGTGGTTTCCAATGAGCTGACTCATTGGAAAAGACTCTGATGCTGGGAAAGATTGAAGGCAAAAGGAGAAGAGGGCAGCAGAGGATGAGACAGATACCATCACTGACTCGATGGACGTGAATTTGAGCAAACTCTGGGAGACAGTGGGGGACAAAGAAGCCTGGCGTGCTGCAGTCCATGGGGTTGCAAAGAGTTGGACACAATTTAGTGACAGAATAACAGCCACGACAATAGCATGGTTAACAAGAGTTAAAATGTAGGGAAGAGGAGGAGGGAAATGGATGGAAAAAGCTAGGTTCACTAATTATCCTGCTTATCTAATGAGGAGTCAATTGATACTCTCTAAATTGATAAATAAAGAATAAGTAGAGGCCCAAGTGGCAATTGTGGTAAAGAACCCTCCTGCCAATGCAGGAGATTCAGGAGATGCAGGCTCAGTCCCTGGGTCAGGAATAGCCCCTGGAAGAGGAAATGGAAACCCCCTCCAGTATTCCTGCCTAGAGAGTCCCATGGACAGAGGAGCCTGGCAGGCTACAGTCCTTGGTGTCTCAAAGAGTCAGACACAACTGAAGCGACTTAGCATGCATGCATGCAGAGGCCTATATACATTATTAAGTTGTAAATGAAACTGCTAGAAGTATAAATAGTATAACTAATAAAACAGAGATAAAAGTGTGTCAAAATACTAATGTTTTATAGTTTGACATAAACAGATACAATCTAAAGTTGATAAATCAAGAAATGGACATATAAGTGTATTATTTAGAATTTACATAGCAATTCATGGTGGATGAACTTGATTATCATTACAACCTTGCTATATTGTTTCTTCTCAGTAGATTACTCAAGAGAATACCTCTCAAATAAGTAATAAAAAGGCTCATAATTGTGATTCAATTTTGTGTCATTTCTCCAGGAGGAGAAGATTGGCTATGGTTTTTGTTCTGTTGCCTGATTNGATTATCATTACAACCTTGCTATATTGTTTCTTCTCAGTAGATTACTCAAGAGAATACCTCTCAAATAAGTAATAAAAAGGCTCATAATTGTGATTCAATTTTGTGTCATTTCTCCAGGAGGAGAAGATTGGCTATGGTTTTTGTTCTGTTGCCTGATTTTAATTCCTATGTGAAGTACAAACTGATATGATGCCCAGTTCTGATGCAATGAGAATGAAAGGAGAACTATTTTAAGTGGAAGAAATAATTGGTGAGTATAGGAATCTGGTCCCAACACTTCATGGCAAATAGACAGGGAAACAATGGAAACAGTGACAGACTTTATTTTTGGAGGGCTCCAAAATCACTGCAGATTGTGACTGAAGCCATGAAATTCAAAGATGCTTGCTCCTTGGAAGAAAAGTTATGACCAACCTAGACAACATATTAAAAATCAAAGACATTACTTTGCCAACAAAAGTCTGTCTAATCAAAACTATGTTTTTCCAGTGGTCATATATGGATATGAGAGTTAGACTATAAAGAAAGCTGAGCACGGAAGAATTGATGCTTTTGAACTGTGGTGTTGGAGAAGACTGTTGAGAGNGGTCATAACTTTCCTTCCAAGAAGTAAGCATCTTTTAATTTCATGGCTGCAATCACCATCTGCAGTGATGTTGGAGCCCAGAAAAATACAGTCTGACACTGTTTCCCCATCTATTATCACAATATCACGTGCCTTCAATTAATCAATCCAATGAGCAACCTCTGAGCTGATCTCTATCACTGTATATTAGTTTTGCCTCTTTAAAACTTCCTATAAATGAAGTTACACACCATCTCCTCAGTTATATCTTTTTTTGCTTGGCATAATGACTGTGAGATTCATCTATACCGTTGTGTCTTAGAAATTGATCCTTATGTGTTGCTGAATAGTATTTCACTATTTGAGAACAGCATAGTTACTTTACCATTTCAAGTTGATGGGTATTTGAATTGTTTTCAGGTTTGGGCTATTATTAATAAAGTTTTATGAAGATGTTTCATAAGTCTTTTTCTGGACATGTGTTTCATTTCTCTTGCATATACTTTCTCCCATGAGGGCACTTACTGTATCATAACCATCAATGTTTTAACTTTATAAAAGACTTNCAGGTTTGGGCTATTATTAATAAAGTTTTATGAAGATGTTTCATAAGTCTTTTTCTGGACATGTGTTTCATTTCTCTTGCATATACTTTCTCCCATGAGGGCACTTACTGTATCATAACCATCAATGTTTTAACTTTATAAAAGACTTTTTCCCAAGTTGATCATACCATTTTACATTCCAAATAGTATCAGTAGCTCTACATCCTCACCAATATTTGATGTGATCAATCTTTTTTTTGTTGTTTTTAAGCATTCTAGTGAGTTTGAAGTGGTAACGTTTACTATTTTTTAGAATTTTTTCAATGTATGCTGAACTAAAATTTTCCATATTTGAACCAAGTTATTTAATGCTGAAGTTTGTACTTTTTTAAAGTTTTCTACAGACAGAAATCATTTTTTGAGCTGAAGTATCCATCTGTAATATGACCTATTTTATTTTTAATGAAATAAAAATAATTAAATAAATGGCTTTTAGATAAAAAATAATTTAAATGATCAGAAAAAGAACAATGGGTTGGAAAAGAAGTTGAATATTGAATGTGCATGGCACTAATTTAAAGTTAGAATTTAAGCAAGAAAGCAGAGAAAGGCTAAAAATGAAGGAAGGTTGTAGCCTTTATCAGTATTTAATAGGCCACTATTCTGAGAATAATTTGTAGGTTTCCCATGAGCATTTAGTACACAATTCAACTATAGTTTCTTCTGCATTAATACAAAAGGAAATGCTACTTCTTCATTAGACTGCTACTTGAATTGCTTCCATTTGTTTTTGCAAAATACACTTTTGATTTTCTTTGATAATAATTTTTTTTTGAGTGATATACTGACTCAGGGATTGAACTTATACCTCTTGTGTCTCCTGCAGGCAAACTCTTTACCACTGCACCATCTGGGAAGATCCAATTTTTAAAACTTTTTCATAGGTGCTCTGCATAAAATAATTGCTCAAAATATCTGAGAAAATCCGTAGCAGTGATTAGGGCTTCCCAGGTGGCTCAGTGGTAAAGAATCCACCTGCCAATGCAAGAGACGTGGGTTCGAGCCTTGGATTGGGAAGAGCCCCTGGAGAAGGAAATGGCAAACCACTCCAGTATTCTTGTCTAGGAATCCCATAGACAGAGGATCCTTTTGGGTCACAAAAATCTGACATGACTTAGGGAATAAACAACAAATAGCAGTGATTCTCAATCTTCAGTGGATGTGAGAACTTGGTAAAAATACAAAGAGCCAATCCCTGTCCTGCTACAAGAAACACAGTCATGTGCATTCTTTATTAGTTCTTCAGGTGATCCTGAGACACATCAAAGTTCAATAACCAATGGTCTGCAGTGTATTCTAGCAGCAAGCCATGTGGAAAACAAAATTGTAACTCAATTATGGTTCAGTTGTCAGCAATGACCAACAGGTGGCTCACTCGATCACAACACTGTTTAGTAAAATGAGTTTATTTCTATATCAAGACATCTCCAGAAAAATAGTAGTAAGTGGAAATAAAGAGTACAGTTATATTTGTAGAATAATTTAAATGCCTTTTCTTCAGCACTGTCTTTTATTGTGTGACTCCTAACAAGCCTCTAGACAAACATGATGGAACTTCTATTCTTGTCTGAAAATATTTCTTTAGATTTTTTATGTTAGACTGCATTTCTTCTTAAGAAAAATTCAGTTATAAAAGATAAAATAATCAAGAAAGTTCTCCATATATTATATTGCACTTCCCTTCACCAGAAGGTCAGGAAGTGATTCTACTCTGGTTTGCATGCATGTGTGCTGAATCGCTGCAGTTGTGTCTCACTCTTTGTGACCCCATGGCCTGTGGCCTGCTAAGCTCCTCTGTTCATGGGATTCTCCAGGAAGACACTGGAGTTGGGTTACCAGGGTAGATATCTTTCACATTGGGAATTACTTTAAAGATTAAATGGCTGTCTGTTAGTCCTGAATTTAATTACAGCTGATCAATTGCAATGATTCTGGCTGCAAAGTTGGCTTGCTTTGAGTTTACTGAAACAAACAACAAAACATGCTATTTGCAATTGTATGGAATGTTCCTTCTGGGTTGCAGCTAGGTATGGGTTACTAAAGCTTCCAGTCAAGGTGGCATGTCCAAAATAAGGCAGTGATTTCCCAGATCTGTGCTTATTGGTAGAATTTCAATGCCCAGCTCAACTTGGAATTGTTCCACATGCTCACAATTTCCAAATGAAAGGCTTCAAATAAGTCTGAAGAATGTACTACTTCATTTATTCACTCATCACTGGTCAGCATTTATTGACTGTACAGTCTGTGCCAGATAATGAGTAAGGCCTGAGAATTAATGCACAAAAGATACTGTTTAGTCTTTGATGAGGACAAATAGTCAACTAGTTATAGTTGTGTGATAGTCATCCCTCCTGTAATTGATGGTTGGACACCTGCCATTTTCACTGCTACCTCCTCATTGCCTAGCACAATATCCAGTCTGGGGCATCAGTTTAATAAATATTTTCTCAATTATGTAGCTAATATATTTAAAGAAGTTGTCATAGGTCACTAAGAGGGCAAATAAAGAGTTACATAATTCAAGTGAGGGAGAATGATCTTTTGAGAACGTCTCTTGGCTTAGTTTACTTTGATTTGGTATGTTTACAGGGGAGTCTGTACATTTCAGATTTTATATAGTGAAACTGACATTACCCTGCCTATATACTCCCAGCATTCATTTCTATGCTACAAGCTATTTAGAGGGAAAACCTTAGACACAACACTTGACAGCATTTTTTCCTCAGCCATGGGACACACGCAGTTGCTACAGGAAGTCCATCCAAGATCAATGACTTCCAGGAGCTGTTGCATAAATACCTTACCTTTTTTGCTTCATAGCTAACTCTGGAGTTGTTCTATGTTGTCTCCTAGAGGTCATCAGTGGGATAGAATTTTGCTAATTTCCCACAGTGGCAACTGGCTTGATAATACACCTTTCACAAGATTTCTTCCATCCTGGCTTTTTACTTCTGCTTTCTGGCATTAACTTCCGAATAAAACTCTAATAGTTGAATCCTTGTCTTAGAATCTGCTTCGAGATCAAACTCTTCCCAAGGATGAATATGAGCCATCTATGTTCGTATGGGTCAGTGACATCAACATTTTCAGAATCAGTGAACTAAAATGGACCAGAATGGGAGAATTTAATTCAGATGACCATTATATCTACTACTGTAGGCAAGAATCCCTTAGAAGAAGTGGAGTAGCCCTCATAGTCAACAAAAGATTCTGAAATGCAGTATTTGAGTGCAATCTCAAAAATGAAAGAATGATCTCTGTTCGTTTCCAAGGCAAACCATTCAATATCACAGTAATCCAAATCTATGCCCCAACCACTAATGCCAAAGAAGCTGAAGTTGAATGGTTCTATGAAGACCTTCAAGACCTTATAGAACTAACCCCAAAAAACTATGGCCTCCTCATCATAGGGGACTGGAATGCAAAAGGAGGAAATCAAAAGGTACTCCAAAAGACTGGAGTAAGAGTAAACTTTGGCCTTAGAATACAAAATGAAGTGGGGCAAAGATTAACAGAGTTTTGCCAAGAGAATGCACTGGCCATAACAAACACCATCTTCCAACAACACAAGAGATGACTCTACACATGGACATCACTAGATGGTCAATACTGAAATCAGATTGATTAAATTACTTGCAGCCAAAAATGGAGCTCTATACAGTCAGCAAAAACAAGACCAGGAGCTGACTGTGGCTCAGATCATGAACTCCTTATTGCCAAATTCAGACTTGAATTGAAGAAAGTAGGGAACATCACTAGACCATTCAGGTATGACCTAAATCAAATCCCTTATGATTGTATACAGTGGAAGTGACAAATAGATACAAGGAATTAGATCTGATNAGCTGACTGTGGCTCAGATCATGAACTCCTTATTGCCAAATTCAGACTTGAATTGAAGAAAGTAGGGAACATCACTAGACCATTCAGGTATGACCTAAATCAAATCCCTTATGATTGTATACAGTGGAAGTGACAAATAGATACAAGGAATTAGATCTGATAGACAGAGTGCCTGAAGAACTATGGAAGGAGGTTAATTACATTGTACAGGAGACAGGGATCAAACCATTCCAAAGAAAAAGAAATGCAAAAAGACAAAATGGTTGTCTGAGGAGGCCTTTCAAATAGCTGAGAAAAGAAGAGCAGCTGAAGGCAAAGGAGAAAAGAAAAGATATACCCATTTGAATGCATAGTTCTAAAGAATAGCAAGAAGAGATAAGAAAGCCTTCCTCAGTGTTCAAAGTAAAGAAATAGAGGAAGAAAAATAGAATTGAAAAGACTAAGGTCACTTCAAGAAAATTAGAGATACCAAGGGAACATTTCATGCAAAGATGGGTGCAATGAAGGACAGAAATGGTATGGACCTAACAGAAACAGAAGATATTAAGAAAAGGTTGTGAGAATACACAGGAGAGCTATACAAACAAGATCGTCGTGATCCAGATAATGACGGTGGTGTGNGATACCAAGGGAACATTTCATGCAAAGATGGGTGCAATGAAGGACAGAAATGGTATGGACCTAACAGAAACAGAAGATATTAAGAAAAGGTTGTGAGAATACACAGGAGAGCTATACAAACAAGATCATCGTGATCCAGATAATGACGGTGGTGTGATCACTCACCTAGAGACAAACATTCTAGAATGTGAAGTCAAGTGGGCCTTAGAAAACATCACTAAGAAAAGAGCTAGAGGAGGTGATGGAATTCCAGTTGAGCTATTTCAAATCCTGAAAGATGATGCTGTGAAAGTACTGAACTCAATATGTCAACAAATTTAGAGAACTCATCAGTGGCCACAGGACTGGAAAAGGTCAGTTTTCATTCCAATCCCAAAGAAAGGCAATGCCAAAGAATGTTCAAACTACTGAACGATTGCACTCAGCTCACATGTTAGTAAAGTAATGCTCAAAATTCTCCAAGCCAGGTTTCAATAGTACGTGAACCATGAGCTTCCAGATATTCAAGCGTGTTTTAGAAAAGGCAGAGGAACCAGAGATCAAATTGCCAACATCTGTTGGATCATTGAAGAAGCAAGAGAGTTCTAGAAAAACATCTACTTCTGCTTTATTGACTATGCCAAAGTCTTTGTGTGTATCACAACAAGTTGTGGAAGAGTCTTAAAGAAACAGGAATACCAGACCACCTTACCTGCCTCCTGAGAAATCTGTATGCAGGTCAAGAAGCAACAGTTAGAACAGGACATGGAACAACAGACTGGTTCCAAATTGGGAACCAGTCCAAATTTGAAGTACCTCAAGCCTGTATATTGTCACCTTGCTTGTTTAACTTATATGCAGAATGCATCATGGAAAATATTGGGCTGGTTGAAGCACAAGCTGGAATTAAGATCGCTGGGAGAAATATCAATAACCTCAGATGCACAGATGACAGTCCCCTTATGGCAGAAACTGAAGAACNTTGTCACCTTGCTTGTTTAACTTATATGCAGAATGCATCATGGAAAATATTGGGCTGGTTGAAGCACAAGCTGGAATTAAGATCGCTGGGAGAAATATCAATAACCTCAGATGCACAGATGACAGTCCCCTTATGGCAGAAACTGAAGAACTAAAGAAACTTGATGAAAGTGAAAAAGGAGAGTGAAAAAGTTAGCTTAAAACTCAACCTTCAAAAAACTAAGATCATGGCATCTGGTCCCAGCACTTTATAGCAAATAGATGGGGAAACAGTAGCAACAGTGACAGGCTTTATTTTCTTTTATTAGTGTTGTTATTTTTTAATATAAATTTATTTATTTTAATTGGAGGTTAATTACTCTTGGGCTTCAAAATCACTGCAGATGCTGACTGCAGCCATGAAATTAAGACACTTGCTCCTTGGAAGAAAAGTTATGACCAACCTTGATAGCATATT
>SJYV01056326.1:1597639-1613340 GCA_006410875.1 Neotragus pygmaeus
TTTTTTCTTACTGAAGTGTAGTTGATTTACAGTGTTACAACATGTTAGTTTCAGGTGTATAGCAAAATGATTCCGTTGCAAATATACTCATTCTTCTTTAGATTCTTTTCTCATTTGGTTATCACAGATATTGAGGATAGCTCCCTGTGCTATACAGTAGATGCTTGTTGGTTACCTTTTTATATAGTAGTGTGTAAGTGTTAGTCCCAAACTCTTAATTTATCCACCCTGCTTTCCCGTTTTGGTAACTGTACCCACTGTTTTCCATGTCTGTGGATCTGTTCCTGTTTTGTAAATAACTTCATTTGTATCATTTTTAAGAAATTCCATGTATCAGTGATATCATATGGTATTTCTCTTCCTCTGAGTTACTTCACTTCACTTCACTGAGTTACTTCACTTAGTATGGGCACATCCGTCTTGCTGCAAATGGCAATATTTCATTTTTTATAGTGGTTTCATGGGTGGCTCATTGGTAAATGATCTACCTGTGATACAGGAGATGCAGGTTTGATCCATGGTTTGGGAAGATCCCCTGGAGAAGGAAATAGTAACCCACTTCAGTTTGCTTGCCTGGGAAATCCCATGGACAGAGAGGCCTGTCAGGTTACAGTCCATAGGGTCACAAAAGAGTCAGACATGACTTAGCAACTAAACAAAAGCATTTTGTTTATGGCTGAGTAATATTCCATTGTATGTATGTATTTACCACATTTTATTTATCCATTCCTCTGTTGATGGATATTTAGGTTGTTTCCTAAATTGTGTCTTGACTATTTTAAATAGTGCTGCTGTGAATATTAGTGTGAATGTATCTTTTTGAAGTATAGTTTTCTCTGGATATATGCCCAGGACTAAGATTGCTGGATAAAGGGGAGATCTAGTTTTAGTTTTGTTTAAAAAAAAAAACAAAAACTTTTACAGTTGTTGTTCTCCACAGTGGCTGTACCAATTTACATTCCCACCAACAACAAAAGGATTCCCTTTCTCCACATCCTCTCCAGCATTTATTATTTGTAGACTTTTTGATGATAGCCATTCTCACCAGTATGGAGTTATTTGCTTTTAAGTTAGTTGATAACATTAAAAAACAAAGACATTTCTAGATTTTTTTTTCTTTTACAAAAAATACCGAAACATCTAGGCCAGCATTCCCAACCAGCTCCCACTACTTGATTAGTTGTTGCCACGTGGGATGCTCTATGGGCTCTCCAACCACACTTTCACTCATTTACATTACTTGCCTGACCTTCAAAAACTTTTAAATCTTTTTGAATTTTAGAATTCACACAGTGAAGGTTCATATCTCAAAATTCACCTCCACCATTTGTTCAGATACTCATTAGCTTTCACTGAATGTCTGCTCTGTGCTAGGAACCACACTAGAGGCTGGAAGTAAGAAAGACGAACATGACAGTTCTTATTCCAAACTATTTATAGCACAGCCAATAGAAGCCAAAAAAAGGTAGACTTAGAAGAATACTGTTGTCAGTTGCACAACACCAAAAGGGCCCCAGGACACTGTGCTTTGATCAAAAAACCCAGAATTCTATTCTCTCCTGATACCATTATTCCTTCACAGGTTGGGTCAGTTATTCAAAGAATAATGCAGTCATTCATAACTTTTAGGAGTGGAACAAAGAAGAGCATGAGTACTAAGGAAAAGTGAAAGGGGATATGAAAGAATACTATAGAAGAAGGCAAGCAGGAAAGTTTCCCAGATGGAAAAAAGAAAAGGGAGTGTGGTGGATGCTTTCTGATACTACCATCAGGCTGATGCTCCCATGGGCTGGTGCTCCCATGTACCAACTTCTTTACATACTGGTTGTCAGTGGTTCCCAGCAGGACAGAGTTGCCTTAAGTCAATAGGAGCCATCTTCTGTGGGAGGTTATAAACCCACAGAAGAAGGATACCCCACAGTCAGCAACTGATGGGCACAGGGGTGGGATACAAAAGACTAGGGGAGAATGTTACACCTCATACTCCAGAGCTCCCTGTGTGATCACACAAGACCAGATTTCAGCTGAGACCATGTCCTTGCCTACTTTATTTGTCCTATTCTAATTCGGTTTCCTCATTCCTTTTCTCCTGAGACCTTTTCTTTAATCATCTAGTCCTGAATCACTATTTCGGGCTCTGCTTCTAGGGAATTTTGCCCAACATAAAACACAAAGACTAATAAAAATATTTATTACTAATTGTCTCATTAACAGGAAACAGCAAACTATCAGATCTTAGGGTACAAGTAGATTTTGAGAAACCAGACCAGGGCATAATGATACAGCAATGGTATATATAGTGACTTATGTAGACTCAATTATATATATAGTATATACAGTGATTTATATATATATATTTNAGCAAACTATCAGATCTTAGGGTACAAGTAGATTTTGAGAAACCAGACCAGGGCATAATGATACAGCAATGGTATATATAGTGACTTATGTAGACTCAATTATATATATAGTATATACAGTGATTTATATATATATATTTATATATATAGTGATTTATATAGATTTATATAGACAGACTCAAAATTCCTTTTGCAGTCCTCTTCAGTATACTGTCCTAGAAGTACCTATATTTCCAGATTAGCAATGAGACGTTATTAGCTTTAATTTCAGTGATAAATATTACCAGTCAACATAAGCTTCTAAGAGGCTTATGATAATGACAGGAAAGTTGGTTTCTGTTGGTTTGTGCTAGGCAGATAGATTTCAGTCCTAGGGCAAAGACAAGGACTATTAGCCATGGATTTGTTATTTCTAGGAAGTACTTGAGTTTACAGATCTTCTGGAATCTCACTTGATCATTAGATGAAGAAAATGAAATCAAAATGGAAAGGGCTGTGCCATCTATCTTTACATCTAACATTTAGCAGCCACCTCACTACGTTTCCTTCCATTACTTTCAGATTCCATCCTACTTCTCTTTCCACCTCCATTAATGTCACAGACTGCAGAATATTGGGCCCAAGTTTATATGTTAAGAGGACTGAGAGGAATTAGGGTTGAACATTTAGGAATATAAGTCTTTTGACCAAATAAATATCAGGATTGTCCTGCAGTTCTCATTTCAGATATATGTACACACTTGGGGCAGGCACACACCCACCCGTGCACACTTAATTATTCACTGATTCTCACTCTCTCCTTCAAATTGGTTTAATATGGTACAAATTCACTTGAAGGAATGAGGTACTTGAATTCCTGATGGACTGACATTCACATTCACAGCAGGAAGAAAAGAAAAAGCAAATCAGTTACTGTCCAATTGGGACTGGTGGACAACAGATGTTCAGGCAAGTCTCAAGAAAGTTTTTTAAGCTGTCAAGAATAAAGCAGAAAATTTTCAGAATTATATCAATCTCTGTCAATAGGATATATGTTAATTCTCAAACTAAAAACATTTGTTGGCAGTTATATATGTAAATCAAGCCATGCCTGTGGGGCAACCCAAGATGGGCAGGTCATGGTGGAAAGGTCTGACAGAACGTGGTCCACTGGAGAAGGGAATGGCAAGCCACTTCAGTATTCTNCTCAGCAACTGTTAGCTACTATTACTGTCACCTACTTTTAAGCAACTGCTCATATTAAAATCACTATTTTAGAACTTGTATTATGTTCATTTCATAAGTTCACTGTTTATTGAAAAATATCTTTCATTTTCTTCTACTATTTATAGGCATGCTAATCTTATTTACTGTCATATGTATTCAAAACAATCTAAACAGCTTATTAGAATTGATTAATCTGATTAAATGCTATATTCATTTCATGTCATTCTTATTGAGAAGTTTCTTAGGAAGTATCTAAAACAAAAATATATATATATTATTATTTGTGCATCCATTTACTTTTCATAATCATAAAACTGGTATTAATTTATGTAAATTAGTTTTCTTCTTTAGTATTAATATATGAGACATGACAACTAAGACTTTCAAAAATATGTGAAGATGATTAATCTTTTCTATAGAACANATTATTATTTGTGCATCCATTTACTTTTCATAATCATAAAACTGGTATTAATTTATGTAAATTAGTTTTCTTCTTTAGTATTAATATATGAGACATGACAACTAAGACTTTCAAAAATATGTGAAGATGATTAATCTTTTCTATAGAACATTGTAATTTACCTGAAAAATATCTGAGAACCTCTTTATCTTTTCAAATTGCCAATTATTTATATTTTTAATATTAGCAATCACTGGTAAAAATAGAACTGAAATAATACTTCTGATATTTGCTACAGTGACAGTATTTTTTGCAATTGCATGTAAGCTTAAACATTTGAAATTAACAAGTATCTTTCATAAATGATAATACTAATTTTAAATGCTTTTATACAAACTTCAGGGCTTCCCAGTGGCTCAGTGGTTAAAAAATACAGCAAGTGGTTAAAAAATACAGCAAGAGATGCTGGAGATGCAAGTCAATACCTGGGTCAGGAAGATCCTCTAGAAGAAGGCATAGCAACCAACTCCAGTATTCTTGCCTGGAAAATCCCATGGATAGAGGAACCTGGTGTGCTACAGTTTATGGTGTTGCAAAGAGTTGGACATGACCAAAGCAGCTGAGCATACATGCATGCATGCAATCTTCAGCATTAAGGGGAGCACGTGAAACTTGTGGAATATGCATTTACAGTTAATATCCCAAAATACATAAATTCAGAATAACAGACAAAGCATCTTAAAAAAGGACTGATTCACCTATATGCAAAAGAAACAAGTAGCAATGAATGAGAAATTAATGTGAAGGGATGTGCAAGAAATGCAACAAATTTTACAATTCCTTTTATAAAAACTAATGTATAGTAAATACTTAATACATTCTGTATGACTGAGAGGAAGCAGGAATAGATGGGCAGAGGTTTAGTCTTGAAAGTGTCAGGCAAGTTTATGCTCCTTGGTTCTTAGTCTCGTCACAACAAAGATTTAGAGTGACGGACCTTAAAGCCCCCTCGGCTTGTCACAACTCTCGGGTCTTGGACAGACTGTGTTAAAGCTCTCAGGTCTCGAACGGACCTTGTTATAGCTCTTAGACAAATCAGTGTTACAGCTCTATTTTATTTAGAAGAAAGCAGGAAAATCCATCTTTGAGGTGTGACCCAAAGATGTGAAGAGAAGAGCACCGCAGCATGCAGGATGGGGAGAGACAGAGAGAAAGAGAGACCCTTGGCCCTGTGGCTCCTCTTTGTATATGTTTTTCTCCCCCCTGAGCCTGCCCTATATAAATTGGGCTAGCCAGGAGTGTTGTTTGTTCTACCTGAGATCCTCATTCCAGTCCTCAGACCTTCCTTTGTTCTATTTTTGCAAGCTTTTCCCTTCCTTATCTTTTAGCCACTGCCATTCTGGATTCATGTTTCCTATTTTAACTACCTAACAGGAGGTGATGCAATTACAGAAGAGCTGTTTCAAATCCTGAAAGATGATGCTGTGAAAGTGCTGCACTCAATATGCCAGCAAATTTGGAAAACTCAGCGGGGGCCACAGAACTGGAAAAGGTCAGTTTTCATTCCAATTCCAAAGAAAGGCAATGCCAAAGAATGCTCAAACTACCGCACAATTGCACTCATCTCACATGCTAGTAAAGTAATGCTCAAAATTCTCCAAGCCAGGCTTCAGCAATACATGAACCGTGAACTCCCTGATGTTCAAGCTGGTTTTAGAAAAGGCAGAGGAGGAGTCAGTTCCAAGATGGCAGAGGAATAGGACGGGAGACCACTTTCTCCCCTACAAATTCATCAAAAGAACAATTCAACGCTGAGTAAATTGCACAAAACAACTTCTGAATGCTGGCAGAGGACATCAGGCAACCAGCAAAGCAGATCATTGGCTTCAAAAACAGATAGGAAAAAATATAAAAGATGAAAAAGGAGATGGAGGAGGTAAAGAGGGAGCTCCATCCCGGGAAGGGAATCCCATTCCAGGAAGTGACTCTTAAAAAGAGAGGTTTCCAAACACCAGGAAACATTCTCACAGCCGAGTCTGAGGCAAGCCTTGGAAGCACAGAGGGAAACATAACAGGAAGGGAAAGTAGATAAATAATTAAAACCAACAGATTATGAGCACAACAGTACGCGGACGCCTGCATCCGCCACTAGCAAGTGGGGGTTGGGCATGGAGGAGCGGGAGGCACAAGCGGCAGTGCTTTCTAAGAATCAGGCCACGGGAAGCTCAGGCTGCAGTGCTTTTTGGAGAATCAGGCCAGAACACCCCATGCGTGGCCAAAGCATAATAACTTGGGCTAACAAACCAGACTGTGGGATAGCTACCACACAAAACACTTGAACATAAGACATCACCAGGACCACGCACAGAACAAAGGATGGATCAGAAATAGCTGGGTGCAGACCATCCCCCTCTGGTGACAGGGAGCCAGAGCCTTAAGGGCTGGAAAGGGGTAATCGCAGCCCAAGAGAAACATTACCTATCAAATTGCAAGCAGTTTCTTTGTTAACTAAGAATTCTGGGGGTTCTGGACAGTCATCATCCACCTGAGAAGGAACGCCAGCAGTACACTCAGAGAAGAGAGCAGCACAGAAAGGCCATAAGACCCAGCGATTGTGCTCGCCAAACTCCTGAGCTACTCAGATCTGGGAAGGGCACAAAACGCAGGCCCAACCAAATCTGCACCTCTGAGGGATTCCTGAGCGCCAAGCCTGAGTGGCTTAGACCGGGGAAGTGTATGAAACCTAGGGCCAGTCTCAGACAGTTCCCTAGCAGAGCAACGTAGAACCTGAGCGGTGGGCACTGCAAGCAGAGGCAAGCCCAGCATGGAATCCACCACCACCCTACCTGTGTCAAGACNGACGCCTGCATCCGCCACTAGCAAGTGGGGGTTGGGCAGGGAGGAGCGGGAGGCACAAGCGGCAGTGCTTTCTAAGAATCAGGCCACGGGAGGCTCGGGCTACAGTGCTTTTTGGAGAATCAGGCCAGAACACCCCACGCGTGGCCAAAGTGTAATAACTTGGGCTAACAAACCAGACTGTGGGATAGCTACCACGCAAAACACTTGAACATGGACATCGCCAGGACTGCGCACAGAACAAAGGATGGATCAGAAATAAATATTTAATCAAATTACTACACACTAATAGAGTATCAATAATCTTTTGAATTTTTAATAAATTATAGTTGTGAACATAAAGGACAAATAAGATGATAAAATTTGTATAATTGTGAGATGTTATATGATAAAAATTTTATAACTGTGCTTGGGAATAGCTGTTTGTGGGAAGAATCCTACAATAGATTTCCTATTATTAATTGAATAAATCTGTGTTATATACTGAAATTGAGAACTTTTATGATTTTACAGCATCTATAGCTGGCAAAACATTCAAAAATCATGAATATTATTATTTGGAGTTGTCAAACATTGCAAAATTATTTGAAGAAGAGAGACAAAAATATAGTAATTTTGAAAATATTTGTCCTGAACTACTTACATATTTCCATATAAAAAAAGTAAATTTGAGAAGATTCTTCATTTTGCAGAATAAGATCTAAAGTTACCTGATAACTTAACATTTATAGAGAAAACATTTTTCTCATTTCAAAATATTGTAGAATAACAGAAAAATTAATTGAGGATGTCAAAGATTTCAAGTTTATTAACCTTAGACCACAACTTCGAAGAACATTGTAAGGAATTTATGATAGCAAAAATAAAGAGATCATATTGAAAAAAAAAATTCTTCTGAAAAGAACATCAAGTATTAGGATTCAGCATGGTAACTGAAAAAATACAATGGTTTATATGTATATATACAGAGAGAGACAGACAGACAGACAGACAGAGATAGTCATATGATTGTGAAGGCTGAGAAGTTCCACTAAGGGTGTACTTCTAGTCCAGTGGCAGAAGAAGATTAATGTTCCAGCTTAAAAACAGGCAGAGAGATGGAATCTCAAGCTTCCATCAGGTTGGATGAGGCCCACTCAAACTAGGAGGGCAATCACTTTAAACAGTCTACCAGTTCAAATGTTCAGTTCATCCTGAACACTGTTATAGACACATCCAGAATGAGGTTTAATCAAGTAAACCTGAGACTAAGACAAACTGACACACAAAATTACCCATCCCATGGCTATAACATGGTGTCAAGATTTCCTGTTTTTCAGTCACTAAATCATGTCTGACACTTTGTAATCCCATGGACTACAGCACATCAGGCTTCACTGTCCTTCATTATCTCCTGGATTTTGCTCAGACTCCTGTCCATTAAGTCAGTGATGTAATCCAACCATCTCATCCTCTGTCATCCCCTTCTCCTCTTGCACCCAATCTTTCCCAGCATCAGGGTCTTTTCCAATGAGTTAGCTCTTAGCATCAGATGGCCAAAGTATTGTAGCTTCAGATTCACCTCAGTCCTTCCAATGAATATTCAGGACTGATTTCCTTTAGGATTGACTAGTTTGATCTCCTTGTTGTCCAAGGGATTCTCAAGAGTCTTTTCCAATACCACAGTTTGAAAGCAACACTTCAATACTCAGCCTTCTTTATGGTCCAACTCTAACATCTGTACACAATTAGTGGAAAAACCATAGATTTGACCATACAGATATTTGTCGGCAAAGTGATATCTCTGCTTTTTAATACACTGTCTAGGTTTATCATTGCTTTTCTTCACAAGAACAGACGTCTTTTAATTTCCTGGCTGCATTCACTGTCCAGCGATTTTTGAGAGGTGTTAAGATAGGCAAGGCTAAGAAATTAATTGAAGTATCTAAGTTCAGTCAGTTCAGTCACTAAGTCATGTCAGACTCTTTGGGACCCTATGACTGCAGCATACCAGGCCTCCCTGTCTATCAACAGCTCCTAGAGTTTACTCAAACTCAGTTCATGTGGTCGCAAAGAGTCGGACATGACTGAATGACTTCCCTTTCATTTTCTTTCACTGTATAATCATAAGAGATTTAATTTAGGTCATACCTCAATGGTCTAGTGGTTTTTCCTACTTTCTTCAATTTAAGTCTGAATTTGACAATAAGGAGTTCATGGTCTGAGCCACAGTCAGCTCCTGGTCTTGTTTGTGCTGAATGTTTAGAGCTTCTCCATCTTTGGCTGAAAAGAATATAATCAATTTGATTTTGGTATTGGCCATCTGGTGATGTCTATGTGTAGAGCCTTCTCTTGTGTTGTTTGAAGATGGTGTTTGCTATGACCAGTGTAATCCATTGACAAAACTCTATTAGCCTTTGCCATGCTTCATTCTGTACTCCAAGGCCAAATTTGCCTGTTACTCCAAGTATTTCTTGACTTCCTACTTTTGCATTCCAGTCGCCTATAATGAAAAGGACATCTTTTGGGGGTGTTAGTTCTAGAAGGTCTTGTAGGTCTTCAGAGAACCGTTCAACTTCAGCTTATTCAGCATTAATGGTTGGGGCATCGAAGTATCTGAATATAAATTTAAATAATTGCTCTGCTTATATGATTTTAAGAAGTTAAGATGGCTAAAATTCTATTTTTACTTTGTTTTTGTTATTTTAAATGTTCAAGTAATTGATAGCAATACCTTTTTTTCTCTTGGCTTTCTGGTGGTGAGTTAGTCTCTAAGTCATGATCGACTCTTGCAACCCCACGGACTGCCAGGATCCTCTATTCATGGATACTGGAGTGGGTTGCCATTTTCTTCTCCAGAGAATCTTCTCCACCCAAGGATTGAACTGATGTCTCCCTCATGCAGGCAGATTCTTTTACCCACTGAGCCATCAGGAATTCCATCTTGTCTTTCTAGATACATGAGTAAATATGAAAGTCTATAAACTCTGCTTTGTTTAAAACAGTTTGAGTTGGATTCCCTGCAGTTTGCAAGCCAGTGAATCGTTAACACCATACTTACTAGGACTCTTGAAGAAGTTGGTAGATAATGTTTGTGAAGCATAGCATTCTGTGTCATAAATTCTCCACCAAGGCAGCTATTCCTATAAATCTGGCAAATAACTTCCAACAGATATGTATACAAAATGCCAAGATAGCACCAGGTCCTTAATAATATTTTAATACCATTTGAATAATGCTAATTACAGCCCCCATGCATTCAACTTTTTCCCTACAGTTTCTCTACTTTCTCTAAATATTCTTCCTTCCTTATAGCAGTAATCAATATTCATGGTAAAGAGTCTTAAAGAGCTGGAGGAGTAGGCTGAGAAGTTAATAATCTCTATAGAGTAATTTAAGACCCCCTAGAATACCTACTATTCAAATATAGTTTCTGAATCATACATGAATTTAGGTAAATCTAAATAATATGGGATTTACACCCTACTAAACTGTTGCCTCCTCCAGCTTTTCTTAGATTTTGATGCATATGCTGGTGAAGAGGAAACTATTATAAGTAATTAGACATCTAGTTTTTCACCTAACAAACATCTATTTATTTATTTATTTATAAAGCACTTATTGTGTGTCAGAGTTTGATTTACCTGTTATGCACCAACCTAAAAAATAAAATTCCAACCTTTGTGGAGTTTATAACCTGTGGGTAAGAGAAACTAACAACACTTATTTTTAAGTGAATTCAATAATACATTATAAGGAAATAAGTTATATGGGGGAAAATAATATATATATACAGAAAGAGAGATCTTCTTGGTGGATGGATCAAGAAAGAGAGGCAGAGGTTGGATTTTAGCAAAGACTTAGAGCGGACATCTGGGAGGAGAGAGTCCCAAACAGAGAAAACAGCTAGGATAAATGCCCTAAAGAGGGAGTGGGCCTAACCTGTTTGAGAAAGAGGGAGTCAGTGTGGTTGGTTTGAGTGAGCAAAAGGCAGAAGAGGTGATGGCGTTGAAGGCCTCGACTGTAACTCTGACTGAAATAAATTAATTTACAAATTTATCTTCTTCCTGGCTAGGGAGTTCCCCTCTACTTAGGAAAGGACTGAAAGCTGGCTACCATGTAAAAACGAAAAAGCACGTATTTGTTGGTAAAAGATGAAATAAAAACTCATCATTTTCCATAGAACACTCATGCAAATAGAATACATTTCAACAGAATGACCTGAAAAACAAAGAGATGCCAGCTGGAGGAGGGAAAGTAGCAGTTCTTCACAGACAAGTGACAGAACATCAAAGCCATGGACTGTGTTATTAGACTGAATGAGCCTCAGCCCATTTCCATGGTAGCCTGTGCACAAAGTGATTGATTCTCATCGTCTTAACCTGGTGTACTTCCCACAATGCCAGAAGGCTAATAGAAAAGAGAATGAGATGTACTATTTCTTAACATGTTGTGCATGGACCACCAGCATAGTATCACTTGGGGACACTTACGGAAATGCAGGTAACTGGATCTTTCCCAAGCATACTGGATTATGCTGTTTAGGTCACTTTTATGCATCTAAAGTTTGAGGACACTGAATAAAAAGACAACTTCCTAAGCAACTCTCTGGATTTCTATAAGCAGAGCATCCCATGCCAGATCCCCCAAATGTTTAACCCTGGTGTCTTTTGCTTACGACTTATCAGGGTCACTGATCTTTGAATTAGATGAAGAGGAAATAGTTGAGAAAAATACGGTTAGACGTGATTTAAATAAACATTTAAATCACGGTTCATTTCTGTAACTGTGCAATCATTTAAAAATGTGCATTGTCATGGGGTAGAGGTCACCTTTTCGTAGTGATGTTTAGATTCAAGTGGGCATTAGTTTCCCTGAGTGTCCTGTTGTTGATTCTGATGATTTGAACAAAGAGAAGTAAGGATGGCTAAATACCTGAGATCTATTGCCTTGTTAGCGATGTTAACGGCCAATGACAACACAATCTAAAGAGATTTACTGTTTGGCTTTAGAAGAAGTATCAAGCTAAAAGTATAATTAAAACGTTTATTAACCTGCCAAGTTGAAAAGGGTAGATTAAGAATTATGGTGTCTGAAGGGTAGCAATGATTTCTTTTCATTCTTTCCTATGCCCGCATTGTCTCATGGAATACCCCCACCTAGTCTATAGGAACTGAGGAAATGGGCTTACTAATTTTCTTTAATTTCTAGTTTGAGCTCCAAAAGACTTTTTGAAGAAATTCTTTCTTGATAAGTGAGCAGTTGTTGAAATTCTCTAATTACTCTGTCTTAGACCTTTCTTCATACTGGGGTGTTGCAGACGGTCTCTCAATTTTTTAAAGGCCAAATTACCTTGCTTCAGGATCCTCTGGTGATGGGCCAAATGAGATGAGTCTAATTTAATATGTCTCTGCTGCTTTTCTTTCAATCCAAAGGGGCATCCATCATGGGCTTCTCATTCTGACTGGTATTGATTAGGTAATTGCCCTCAGCTTGTCAAACTATCATGATTTTTATAAGAATGAGTCTTTTCTAGAGGAAAGTAGACCTAAGAGAGAGAAAGATGCAGATTTCAATTAGAAGTTTGCCCAAAAGACAGTCAAAGTAGAAGCCAAGGATGGAGAGAGGAGATAGGAGCCAGGGGAAGGAAGAGGGTAAGAGGAGACAGAAGAAATAGTGTTGTATCCTTCTAAAAAGAAGTCGTGTGAATTACAATGATCCACTCTGTCCAACTGAGTAAAAAGTTCCAGCCCAGCACATAACGCCACTTAGTGAAGGCCAGTTATGATAAAGCCAATTGTGTGCTTGCTCAAAGCAAGCATTAAAAAAAAAAAAAATACCAGCCTTACTTAAGCTTCTGTCTCAAGATAAAGGTGGAGACTATTCTTGTGGCTCAGGACAATTGCTTTCTTTTTCTTTTCTAGTCTGATGTAAATAAACATTACTCAATACTTTCATTTATCCTAGATTATTAGGGTGAAGACAGAACCCCAAATAGAAAGGAAAAACTCCTGTCAGGAGAGGAATTTCTCCAAGAAAGCACATTTAATGTTGATTTGGGGAAAGTCTTCTTAATGGGACAGACATCCCAAGCCCAGGGACATCTTGAGAGAAAAACTCTTCCTTCAAGACACGCTGAGCTGTGTACAAGACAAATTTGGCCCATATGGCTTTATGTGAAATAGAGCAAGGTTACGAGAGCTCACGTGAAGAGCCTAGAAAGTCAAAGAGAGCCTACATCTAGGGTATCATTATAGTTAACAACCTGTTCCAGGCAGTGCTGGGTGTCCATGAGCTGTATCAAGCCAGCAGGGAAAGCCTTCCTGCTGCAAAGGTTTCATGTAATCATCCGACATCCCCGCAGATATCCAAGACTAGCTGGATGCCCTTCAATTGAGAGTGCTTAAGAATAAAGGATGCAGCTTGGTCACCTTCAGACAATTCTAGAAATAATCCCTTAAAACACCAGTGCCTTCTATAAAGTCACTTTAAAACAATTGACTCTTTAACCAGATTCTTTCTCAGACTTCACTGGCCTTAAAGCCCTTTTACATTTGGAAGTCTTGCCCCCTCCCCACCATACATCAACACTTACTAAAAATATACCCAGGATCCACATTTAACCTAATATTGGTATGATTTTTTTTTTCAAAAAAATACATGTAAATTTGCTTTTGAAATCATTTGGCTACTAGTAACCGACTTGATTTACAACTTGTTCTGAACTCTCAGCAATTACCATGCACAGTTGAAAATTTCACAGAGTGAGAAAATCTAAACCTACAAATTGTTTTCAAATGCAGTGAAGTTTTAATGAATACTAAATTTAACATTTAATTAAGTTGGCATAATATCACATAATGTTGGTATGTAATACCACATTTATTAAAATCCATTCTGCGACTTTCTTTGTGTATTTTGGAGCCAATTTTCTGAGCAAAATGCTCAGTCTTGTCTCCCATCTCAAATGAATATGTGCTCTGACCTTGGTTCTTTCAATAGTAGTAACACAAGTACAATGGAAAATATTGTTTGTTGGATCTTTATAGGAGTTTTGCAGTATAAATAGCTAAAGTTTGTCTCTTGCAAAGTGAATTTCATAGTACAGCTCATCTCCTAGTGGGGACTAGGAATGTCTGGGCAAATGGACAATTTTGTTGGACTAGGTACTTGGTACTGGATATTCTATACCCTAAGAAAGTATAAGCCAAGGATGAGTTTCGGCTCCACCTGAAACTACTTATCTGTTACCCAGAGAAAAATCATAGGAAGTTGACATTACCGAGGAAGACAGAGAAGAAACGGGAAAAATAACTAAAGGAAATGGAAAGTGTTTTTTTGTCTTAGCTTGCATTTCTGGGCTTCAAGTTTGCCCTTTCCATTTTAATTTTTTTTCCACACAGTCTCCTTTTTCTTGCCTATGTCTCAAAATAATTGCCAATGGCATGTTGGGCTAACACAGTAAATACACATAGATGAAGCAGATCAAAGATTTCTTCTATTGCATTCCTTCATTCTTCCAGGTTGCCTTCCAGGAAAACTCCAATTACTGATTTAGCCTACTCAGGTACCTGTGCACATCTGCACATGCACTTAACAGGTGCACGTGCACACTCACAAGTGGGCACTCTCAGTGTTTTCCTGCTGGGATTCACCCTCCTTGGATGGCAGCTAAGGCTATAAACCTTGCATCAAGCTCCCCACCTGACCTCCCCATTCCATACTCTCTCCTTTCCTGGCTCCTGGCTCCAGCTGACTGGGATTTTACCAAAGAAATGGTCCAGCACCTTGTAGTTGTGCAGTCTTACCTGCAGTACACTTTCTGTGAATCAAGACAAAACTACTGAATAAAGAGTAAATGCTGTTTATTTATTTTGCTCATATTTCTTCCACTTACACAACATTGGAATTTTTCTCTTGTGTTCAGTCATAATGTATGTGTATATGTGTGAGTGTACATATGTATATATATATAGCCTCTGTGTGTTAATGTATAGTCAGTTTTGCATTTCTATCCTTTCATATTTTCAGAATTAATCACATTTGAGCTTTCTATCTTAAACTGGATGTTGAATGTGCCGTTTGGATCTTCCCTATGTAAATAATGTGTGAAATAATCAAAGTAACATTGTGACCTGAAGGCTGAGTCCTTTGATGAATAAGACTTTATATGGGATTATCATATGGCATTTACAAACTAAATTATATTTATGACTCATGTAGAGTACTGTTGCATTATCAGACCTCAGTTTGGAATTCATATATTTTACAAGGAGTAAAATAAAGGAATAAAGTAAAGGACTTGGAATTGGGTGCCGTTTCTTTTAACATGAAAATTTTAAAAAAGAAAGAAAGGAAGGAAAGTCATCCCCTGAAACTTTGAAAGGAACCTTAAGTCCTATATTGTCTCTTAGATTCTATTAACCCATATACTTAAAACCAACATGTCCAAACATCCTTAGAAATTAGCTAATCTAGCACTCCCTCTTTACAAATGAGGGAACTGAGCAGAGCTAGAAATACAATCCAAAGCTCCCAAACCTTGATGTTTTTCCACTAAACCTCACAGCTTCCTTCAGTCCAGTTCAGTTCAGTTCAGTTGCTCAGTCATGTCTGACTCTTTGTGACCCCATGAATTGCAGCATGCCAGGCCTCCCTGTCCATCACCAACTCCAGGAGTTCACTCAGACTCATGGCCATCGAGTCCGTGATGCCATCCAGCCATCTCATTCTCTGTCATCCCCTTTTCCTCCTGCCCCCAATCCCTCCCAGCATTAGAGTCTTTTCCAATGAGTCAACTCTTCGCATGAGGTGGCCAAAGTACTGGAGTTTCAGCTTTAGCATCATTCCTTCCAAAGAAATCCCAGGGCTGATCTCCTTCAGAATGGACTGGTTGG
>SJYV01056326.1:1615899-1696900 GCA_006410875.1 Neotragus pygmaeus
TTTCTCATGATGTACTCTGCATAGAAGTTAAATAAGCAGGGTGACAATATACAGCTTTGACACACTCCTTTTCCTATTTGGAACCAGTCTGCTGTTCCATGTCCAATTCTAACTGTTGCTTCCTGACCTGCATACAGATTTCTCAAGAGGCAGGTCAGGTGGTCTGGTATTCCCATCTCTTGAAGAATTTTCCACAGTTTACTGTGATCCACATAGTCAAAGGCTTTGGCATAGTCAATAAAGCAGAAATAGATGTTTTTCTGGAACTCTCTTGCTTTTTCCATGATCCCGCAGATGTTGGCAATTTGATCTCTGGTTCCTCTGCCTTTTCTAAAACCAGCTTGAACATCAGGAAGTTCACGGTTCATGTATTGTTGAAGCCTGGCTTGGAGCTTCCTTAGACAAACATATACACAGACAAAACTTCATCAAAATATCAAAATGACAACACATAAATGAAACAAAGCAAAGGTATCCTACATATGAAATATCAAACAAAGTTATTTATGCAGTTTGTGAACCATTTCTGAAAACACTGTACCATTCAAGTGGGAAAATACTTTATTCTTGGCTAAATTCAAATTTTTTTCTTGCTTTGACTATGCTATCACTCTATAATTTATTAGAAACTGTAACAGAGAAAACAAATACTGTTTCTCTCCCTTTTTTAAAAAATTGGAGCCCTAAAAGAGAGTGACATGTATCCTTGAGTATCTCCCTCATATTTCATTCTAGTGGTCTGCAGCATAGACAGCCATTTCTGCCAGCTCTCACCCTGGTCTACTTGATATTGGGCTTGGCATTGGAGGATTTACATCATTTCTAGGAGTGAGCAGATTAGTGGTAAGTTGTGTACACTGAAGTCTGTGTATCACATCACTCTTTAAATGTTCCTCCAAGGCTCTTTGTGGACCATTAGTTGGAGGTTCCTTGTGGAATATTCTTCTGTAAATGCAATACTATCCAATCAACTCTGCATTTGATAGTGTTGATATTCCAACAGGTAAGACCACCATATAATGTAGCAATAAATCTAGATATAATTGCTGCTTTATCAAAAGAATGACTGTAAAAATCACTTACAAATCCAAGAGTCACAAGAAGAGAAAATGTAATCCAGAAATAGAACTACCATACTATGATACAGAATAAAATAGTTTCTTCTGCCCAAACCTACTCTGTATAAAAATACAGTTCATCTGATCTCATAGCTAACCCATGTTGGATTGCCTGTATCACTAAAGCAGGATAATTTGACCTAAAATAAACTATATTATAGGGAAAGAGGCTTTATCAACCCTTGTGGAAGAAATGTCTAAAACAGGGTACAGTCTTTCAAGAAAGTATTTTAAAAGTCCTTTCAGTTATCAAACTGAAAGTTTTGCCAACTGCTGGGATATTTCCTTGGTCCCTTCAGTGTGGGCTAATATTTCAAGGAGCAAGAGGGTCAAAAGGCCAAAACTGACAAAGGTGTTGTAACTTCTCTCTTTGATATTTCATAAATATCAGCACTGAGATTTCTAAATTCTCAAAGCTTTCCTTCTTACCCTGATTCAGAAGTCGTATCTCTTCACTGAAAATGGCATAATCACTAAACCAGAAATTGACTGTAAATACACACAAACTTGTGTGACCCAAAGGGATAAAACAGAAACCGTGACAAAGTAAAGAAGTAAAACAAAACAAATAGCAAAAAAAAAAAAAAAAATCACTGGTCACAATTTCTTTTCCTTTTTATATATTCCTTCAAAGCAGACAGTCATGGTATCTCTCCAGTTCACTGGTACTGAAGTAGACAAATTTGGTTAAATGATGGGCTTCTAGTATGCTCAGGCTTAGTGTTAATATCTCAGATTTGTTTGTTAAAGTCAAACAAAATAACCTACAGTATATTATAACATTCACATAGCAGTAACTTGAAACTTGCCAAATCCTCTATTTCTCCTGAACCAGTTCAGACTATGGATGTTCATCCAGAGAACTCTCTCTTTGTTATCTGGACAAGTCCTGTTAGCCAGGACAAGGACTCTCTTCATAGTGATCTTTAACAAAACTGAATAGCTTCAACATGGAACTGTGGCAATCAGAAAACCTCTCATGTTCACAATTATGTGTGAATGCAAATATCTCTCTTACTCTAATGAAATAATGATGCCTTATTTTCTGCAGTTTCATTGACAAATAATATGAAAGATGTTTAAATGGGTGTGGCAGGGTGAGGGTTAAATCAGATTGTAATTAGATTGCAGTATGCATGGTCATGTGGTTAATAGTAAATTTTCCTTGATTAACTGGTCCTGTTTGTTAAGAGCCCCTATTAACATTAGTGCTCTCCGTGTTGGCTGTGGAGACACACCATGGACCAGTGCAAAATTAATGAAGGCAGGTACGCATGCTGATTAGAATGTGGCAGTTTAATAAACTCTTCCAACATTAAATTATTTAATGCATTCATGCTCATGCAGGCTATTCGATGGTCAGCTTGACCACCTATGTGTTAATATTGGGAATTGAAATGCAGAGAGTGGAAGAGATATAGTGGTGTATGAGATAATTAGCTCTCATGTCTGATAAATGGGGCAATACCTATGTGTGCGCATGTTTTAGTATACCACAAATGGTGCTTTCATTAGCTGGAATCTTCAGTGGAAATTTTTATAAACGTTTAGTTTGATTTTTGCACCATAAACAGTGGGTCTGATAGCTGTAGTCACTGTCAATTGAATATTTGAGGCAAATTTCAAGTCAGCTATAAAGTAAACTGTCTTATTAAAATAAATAGGTCACAAAAATTAAATAGGAAGCTTATCAATAAACATCTCCAATCTGGACATAGTCTCTATCAATCATATAGAAAATATTTTATATAAATATAAATTATTTCAATATAGTAAATTCAAATACCTATTAGACTGTGAGCAAAATAATAAACTCTTACATTTGTACAGTGCACTATAGCTTATACAATGCGTGTACATATGTTTTTCCATTTAATCTTAATCATAGCCATCTTTGGTGCACAGTATTTGCTAATAAGTAGCCAATCAGAGTCTTAAAATCTCTCAGTTCTTGTAACTCAAAATCCAGAGCTTTCTAGCACAATTCCACAGCTGTCCACAAAACCACTGTTTGTAAGAATAAACTGTTGTTTATAAAACAAGTTCGTTTTTAGCAGTAAGTGAGCATTCTGCAAACCTAACCTCTCTGGGAACAGGATGCTACTCAGGTTTGGTGGAAACACAAAGAGGAGATTTCTATACTTTAACACAGTCTAAATATAAACAGGCTTCTCTGGTGGCTTAGTGGTAAAGAATCCACCTGCCAATTCAGGAGATGCGGGTTTGATCCCTGGGTAGGGAAGATACCCTGGAGAAGGAAATGACAGCCCACTCCAGTATGCTTGCCTGGGAAATCCCATGCCCAGAGGAGCCTGGCGGGCTACAGTCCATGTCATCACAAAAGAGTAAGACACAACTGAGTGACTTAACAACAACAGCAAGCATCAACAAGTCCTTTAAATGACACGTTTTCCTAGATCTGAGGATACTTTCTGAATGTAACTTAGGCATTTGTAGGAACTTTCAGTGTTTGCCTGGAATTAAGCGTGCTAACACAAAAACAATGCAGACTCTGGACCTTGGAAATAGTGTAGAAAATGTAAACTCTACATTTGTGAAGTCACGGAATCTAGGTTTACTGAGTGACAAGACCACTCACTGTAAAAATAAGTCCCGGAAGAATGACAATACATTTCTTCATCTGGGGTTTCTATTATTTTGCCATTCCCATCTTCAGTTCTTCTCACATTCTTAGGATGCCAGCTAAAATAACAAGGAGAAAAGGATTCTTGCTCTTACAAAATCAAAGGAGAGTAGACAGGAAGCCTGGAAAGACTAATGCACAGAATCTAGTAGAGTAAATCTATCTTCTAGTCTCAGATATTCCCAAGAACTGGCAGTATGACTTTGAGCAATTAGTTAGCTTCTCTAGGTCTCAATCTTTTTCAAATGTAATTGAGGGGATTGTGGATAGGAAACTCTCAAGTTCCTCAAATCTCTATCAGGATCTTCTAATTGTCTCTTCCAGGAGAAAGGATGCCAAGGGTCTTTTTTCCCGCCCCCAGTGGATGAAAAAAGAGCTTGTGAAAATCTGTAGCAGACAAAAAAGCACCACCTTTGAACCACAGCCTCTGCAATTTCTCTTCTCCTAAGAGCCTGAATGGGTAATTTGGGGTTTTGGCTGGCCTTTGATTACTCCATGGGCCTTAACCAGCCTGGATGGTCTGATTGAATTCATTCTATTGTTGTGGGGTTTTTTTGTTTTGGTTTTTCCATCTCTGGCTAGCTTCAAAGGCTGCTGTGATCATGAATTAATATCGTCCTGTTGGTTAGCTATTACAATGTTGGTTGCAGTATCACTGGTGCTTGTCCTCGCTGCTTTCCTTTGACAATGTGGACAGTTATTGATGTCTGGCACTTGTTATAGGTGGTTGGCAGCTATGTGAATATTGTATCTTATGATAGGCTTTCCACAACATTGCTGTGGTGTCCAGGAATTCTGACAGTTATTTAAAGGATATAAGAGGGCCAGTCCACTTTTTGCAGTCATGGTATTTGCTGATAAAATAGATTTTATCTTTGTTTGGAGCTAGCAGAAAATCTGTACAATTAGGAGAATAAACAATTTCCACTTGTTTGTATATTTTGAGTCAATGAGCATTGTGGAAAAATCACTGTATCCTATCCATCTAAATTATTTACTACAAAGTAAAAGTAGCAGTGGCTGTGCTTTGCTGGAACAGCCATGAACAGATACCCCACGTCCAAGGTAAGAGAAATCCAATTAAGATGGTAGGCGCTGAGAGAGGGCATCAGAGGGCAAACAGACTGAAACCACAATCACAGACACCTAGCCAATCTGATCACATGGACCACAGCCTTCTCTAACTCAATGAAACTAAGCCATACTGTGTGGGGCCAACCAAGATGGATGGGTCATGGTGGAGAGGTCTGACAAAATGTGGTCCACTGGAGAAGGAAAGGGCAAACCACTTCAGTATTCTTGCCTTGAGAACCCCATGAACAGTATGAAAAGGCAAAAAGATAGGACACCGAAAGATGAACTCCCCAGGTCGGTAGGTGCCCAATATGCTACTAGAGATCAGGGGAGAAATAACTCCAAAGAGACTGAAGGGATGGAACCAAAGCAAAACAACACCCAGCTGTGGATGTGACTGGTGATAGAAGCAAGATTCGATGCTANCAGGTCGGTAGGTGCCCAATATGCTACTAGAGATCAGGGGAGAAATAACTCCAAAGAGACTGAAGGGATGGAACCAAAGCAAAACAACACCCAGCTGTGGATGTGACTGGTGATAGAAGCAAGATTCGATGCTATAAAAAGCAGTATTGCACAAGAATGTGGAATGTTAGGTCCATGAATCAAGGCAAATTGGAAGTGGTCAAACAGGAAATGGCAAGAGAGAACATCGACAGTCTAGGAATCAGCAAACTAAGATGGACTGGAATGGGTGAATTTAACTCAGATGATCATTATATCTACTACTGCGGGCAGGAATCCCTCAGAAGAAATGCAGTAGCCATCATAGTCAACAAAAGAGTTCGAAATGCAGTACTTGGATGCAGTCTCAAAAATGACAGAATGATCTCTGTTCATATTCAAGGCAAACCATTCAATATCATGGTAATCTAAGTATATGCCCAACCAGTAATGCTGAAGAAGCTGAAGTTGAACAGTTCTATGAAGATCTATAAGAACTAACACCCCCAAAAGATGTCCTTTTCATTATAGGCGACTGGAATGCAAAAGTAGGATGTCAAGAAACACCTGGAGTAACAGGCAAATTTAAACCTTGGAGTACAGATTGAAGCAGGGCAAAGGCTAACAGAATTCTGTCAAGAGAAGGCACTGGTCATAGCAAACACTCTCTTCCAATAACACAAGAGAAGACACTACACATGGACATCACCAGATGGTCAACACCAAAATCAGATTGATTATGTTCTTTGACGCCAAAGATGGAGAAGCTCCATACAGTCAGCAAAAGCGAGACGGGAGCTGACTGTGGCTCAGATCATGAACTGCTTATTGCCAAATTCAGACTGAAATTGAAGAAAGTAGGGGAAAACACTAGACCATTCAGGTATGACCTAAATCAAATCCCTTATGACTATACAGTATAAGGGAGAAGTAGATTTAAGGGACTAGATCTGATAGACAGATGCCTGATGAACTATGGACAGAGGTTCAGGACGTTGTCAGGAGACAGGAATCAAGACCATCCCCAAGAAAAAGAAATGCAAAAAAGCAAAATGGTTGTCTGATGAGGCCTCACAAATAGCTGTGAAAAGAAAAGAAGCGAAAAGCAGAGGAGAAAAGGAAAGATATACCCATTTGAATGCAGAGTTCCAAAGACTAGCAAGGAGAGATAAGAAAGCCTTCCTCAGCAAGCAATGCAAAGAAATAGAGGAAAACAATAGACTGGGAAAGACTAAAGATCTCTTCAAGAAAATTAGAGATACCAAGGGAACATTTCATGTAAAGATGGACTTAATAAAGGACAGAAATGGTGGGAACCTAACAGAAGCAGAAGATATTGAGAAGGAGTGGCAAGAATACTCAGAAGAACTTACAAAAAAGATCTTCATGACCCAGATAATCACAATGGTGTGATCACTCACCTAGAGCCAGAAATCCTGGNAAATTGAAGAAAGTAGGGGAAAACACTAGACCATTCAGGTATGACCTAAATCAAATCCCTTATGACTATACAGTATAAGGGAGAAGTAGATTTAAGGGACTAGATCTGATAGACAGATGCCTGATGAACTATGGACAGAGGTTCAGGACGTTGTCAGGAGACAGGAATCAAGACCATACCCAAGAAAAAGAAATGCAAAAAAGCAAAATGGTTGTCTGATGAGGCCTCACAAATAGCTGTGAAAAGAAAAGAAGCGAAAAGCAAAGGAGAAAAGGAAAGATATACCCATTTGAATGCAGAGTTCCAAAGACTAGCAAGGAGAGATAAGAAAGCCTTCCTCAGCAAGCAATGCAAAGAAATAGAGGAAAACAATAGACTGGGAAAGACTAAAGATCTCTTCAAGAAAATTAGAGATACCAAGGGAACATTTCATGTAAAGATGGACTTAATAAAGGACAGAAATGGTGGGAACCTAACAGAAGCAGAAGATATTGAGAAGGAGTGGCAAGAATACTCAGAAGAACTTACAAAAAAGATCTTCATGACCCAGATAATCACAATGGTGTGATCACTCACCTAGAGCCAGAAATCCTGGAATGTGAAGTCAGGTGGGCCTTAGGAAGCATCACTACAAACAAAGCTAGTGGAGGTGATGGAATTCCAGTGTAGCTATTTCAATTTCTAAAAGATGATGCTGTGAAAGTGCTGCACTCAATATGTCAGCAAATTTGGAAAACTCAGCAGTGGCCACAGGACTGGAAGAGGTCAGTTTTCATTCCAATCCCAAAGAAAGGCAATGCCAAAGAATGCTCAAACTACCACACAATTGCACTCATCTCACACTCTAGTAAAGTAATGCTCAAAATTCTCCAAGCCAGGCTTCAGCAATATGTGAACCATGAAATTCCAGATGTTCAAGCTGGATTTAGAAAAGGCAGAGGACCTAGAGATCAATAGCCAACATCCGTTGGATCATGGAAATAGCAAGAGAGTTCTAGAAAAACATCTATTTCTGCTTTATTGACTATGCCAAAGCCTTTCACTGTGTGGATCACAATAAACTGTAGAAGACTCTGAAAGAGATATCAGAATATCAGATCACCTGGCCTGCCTCTTGAGAAACATGTATGCAGGTCAGGAAGCAACAGTTAGAACTGGACATAAAACAGCAGACTGATTCCAAACAAGAAAAGGAGTCCATCAGGGCTGTATATTGTTACCCTGCTTATTTAACTTATATGCAGAGTACATCATGAGAAATGTTGGGCTGGAGAAAGCACAAGCTGGAATCAAAATTGCCAGAGGAAATATCAATAACCTCAGGTATGCAGATGACACCACCCTTATGGTAGAAAATGAAGAACTAAAGAGCCTCTTGATGAAATTGAAAGAAGAGATTGGAAAAGTTGGCTTAAAGCTCCACATTCAGAAAACTAAGATCATGGTATCTGGTCCCATCACTTCATGGCAAATAGATGGGGAAACAGTGGAAACAGTGACAGACATTTCTTGGGCTCCAAAATCCCTGCAGATGGTGATTGCAACCATGAAATTAAAAGACACTTACTCCTTGGAAGGAAAGTTATGACCAACCTAGACAGCATATTAAAAAGCAGAGACAGTATTTTGTCAACAAAGGTCCATCTAGTCAAGGGTACGGTTTTTCCAGTAGTTATATATGGATGTGAGAGTTGGACTATAAAGAAAGCTGAGTACCCAAAAATTGATGCTTTTGAACTGCAGTGTTGGAGAAGACTCTTGAGAGTCCTGTGGACTATAAGAAGATCCAACCAGTCCATCCTAAAGGAGATCAATCCTGAATGTTCATTGGAAGGACTGATGCTGAAGCTGAAACTCCAATACTTTGGTCACCTGATGTGAAGAGCTGACTCATTTTAAAAGACCCAGATGCTTGGAAAGATTGAGGGAGGATAGGATGAGAAGGGGACGACAGAAGATGAGATGATTTGATGGCATCACCAACTCAATGGTATGGATTTGGGTGGACTCCGGCAGTTGGTGATGGACAGGGAGGCCTGGTGTGCTGTGGCTCATGGGGTTGCAAGGAGTCAGACACAACTGATCGACTAAACTGAACGGCAAAGCAGCTCAAACCAGGTTAAGTGTTCACTTTTTTACTTTCAAACCTTTGGCTTCTTGGAAACCCAAGTGTTAGAAAGCATTTTATCTGAATACCTAAACAAGAGAAGTCTACTCCCAATAGGCAGCAAGGTCACAGCAAACACACAGAATGAGTTCAAAACAGCAACAAAAATTAAGCATTTAGAATGGCATGATTAGATGGCTGTGGTAATGATAATGTGGTTAACATGGAAATACAACTTTGATATCATACACAAAGGGCATTTTCAAAATGCCCTTATAAGCTAAAGTAGTTTTCTTAGCAATATCATTTCCTTTGCATTGTCTAGTGCCGTATATTCAGTATTTTCCTGGTAAATTCATTTAACCCTTATGACAACTCAATATGATGAGCAATTTTTATCCATGGTTCACATATTAGGAAACTGAGTCTCAGAAAATTTCATTAACTTTCCCATGTTCGTGGAGGGCCTGAGACAGAGGCAAGATTCAGTTCTTAATCTCTATAAGTGGTACATCAAAACCTATACAGTTCAATATGTAGCCACTAGTCACACGTAGCTATTGAGGAGTTGAAATGTGCCCAGTCTGAATTCAAATGTGCTACTAGGGTGAAATATAGCTGATTTGAAGCTTCAGTATGGGAAAAATTAATGTAAAATATTTCATTATCAATTTGTTATATTGAGAACATGTTAAACTGATAATGTTTTACATATTTGAAGTTAAAAAATACTCTGTTAAAACTAATTACACCTGTTCCTTTTTACTTTTTAATGCATCTACTAGAATATTGATGCACATATTACACACACATATTTATGTGTGCGAGTAATGTTTCTATCAGTAGCTCAGCTGGTAAAGAATCTGTCTGCAATGCAGGAGACCTCAGTTTGATTCCTGGATAGATCCCCTGAAGTAGGGATAGGCTACCCTCTTCAGTATTCTTGGGCTTCCCTGGTGACTCAGCTGGTAATGAATCACCTGCAATGCAGGAGCCCTGGGTTTGATCCCTGGGTTGGGAAGATTCCCTGGAGGAGGACATGGCAACCCACTTCAGTATTCTTGCCTGGAGAATCCCCATGGACAGAGAACCCTGGTGGACTACAGTCCACGGGGTTGCAAAGAGTTGGATATGACTGAGTAATTAAATACACAGCACACTGATTGATTCAGATTCTTCACCCATGTAGCTTCAGTTTTATTTGTTTTCCATATTTTCCATCATGGGGATATTTCACTTATAAAAAGACCCATAGACAGCTGGGAGGGTGGAGGGGTAGGAAAGCCAGAATGCCTTTTCCTTCAACCAAAAATTACAATGCTCCCAATATTGTCTATCTCCTGCTATGCTTCATGGACACAACCTCATGTGGAATTTAGAATAGTAGAATAGTTGTCCATCAACAGTAATTATAAACTGAAGTAAACCTCTTCATTCTGTCATGGAACTCTTTTGATTTACAACAATAACCCATACTGGAATCTTTTAAATGTTGGGAATTCCTGGCCAGTCAAGTGCCAGCTTCTACCAAGTGCAATTACCTAAGCTAAAGTCTTCAAGAGTAGACAATATATATTACTTATTTTGTAAAAGAGAAGAGCATAGGCTCTTTGGAGAATATGATAGTGGCAGTCAGAGACTCTGGCCCAACAGCACCAGTGAAATCTGTTTAGGGAGGGAGAAGAAATTCCTCACAGGGTATGAAAAAACACCTCATTTTATTCACAACTGTACAAATATCTTATAATGAACATAATCAACCAAAACACATTTAGGCCATTTTCACACAGCAGTTTCCCTTTGAGGAAAAAAAAAAAATTGTCACAATTAACTTTGGGGGAAGTATTTGTTGCTGACTGACTGAACTTATCTTCTAAATGAAATTAATAAGTCCGCAAGAGTCATGAGGTACATGCACCAGAAAGAAAGCTTTTAAAAGCAATTACGAGAAGCTCCATCAAAAGCAGAGTCTAGTTTACATTCCCACCAATGGAGCAGAAGGGTTCCCTTTTCTCCACACTCTCTCTAGATTTATTGTTTGGAGACTTTTTTGATTAGGTCCATTCTGACTGATGTGAGATGATACGTCGTTGTAGTTTTGATTTGTATTTCTCTAATAATGGGTGATGTTGAGCATCTTTTCATGTGTTTATTAGTCATCTGTATCTTCTTTGGAGAAATGTCTGTTTAAGTCTTCTGTCCGTTTTTTTTTTTTTTAAATTAATTGTTTGTTTTTCTGATATTGAGCTGCATGAACCTGTTTGGTATTTTTGTTTGTTTGTTTGTTTTCTTTTTTTTCTTTTTTTAAATTTTACTTTACAATACTCTATTGGATTTGCCATACATCGACATGAATCCACCACAGGTGTACACAAATTTGCAGGGAAGGAATGCAGATGCAGACATAGAGAAGAGACTTGTGCCCACAGCAGGGGAAGGAAAAGGTGGGATGAACTGAGAAATTAGCGTTGACATATATACAATATCGTGTGTAAAAGAGATAGCTACTGGAAAACAGCTATATAACACAGGGAGCACAGCCTGGCGCTCTGTGACAACCTAGAGAGGTGGGGTGGGGCAGAGGAGGGAGGCCAAGAAGGAAGGGATGGATGTGTGTGTGTGTGTGTGTGTATAATTATGGCGGATTCACGTTGTACAGCAGAAACCAACACAACATTACAATTATCCTTCAGTTAAAAAATAAATAAAACAGAAAAGTAAAGCCCAGGAACTATCTATATCCTCATGATAAGGAAACAACACATATGAAAAGCCATAGAATAAAGGGTTGTAAGCTTTAATGAATATGCATAGGACATGGACTTATGCCCACACTGGACTTACATGCTGCACATGAGTTAAGACATGAAAGAAGACTGAGATAGGTAGATATAGGGGGAAAGGTATCAAACCTCCACTCATAAGATTCACTTTGACTTGTGTGGCAAATACATGCCATTTTTGAAATAGATGATCAAATAGAAAAATCCAAATTTAATTGTTTTTGAAACAGTAAAGACAAAACCAACAAAACCTTAGTGTTTTTTTCCTCACCTCTAGCTAAAAACCAGCTAAATTTTAAAATCAAATTTGGCAGGCCCTTGGTGGCATGCTTTCAGCATGAGTTTTAAAAATTAAACTATGGAGCAATCTTTAAACATTAATGGAGGTCACATGCGAACTCCATTCCTGCAATAGAATCATCATGTCCATCTCTTCAAATGTGAGTCTCAGGCCCCAGAGCTGGAAGAATACAAAGAGACATTCTTATCCTTCCTCCTCTTCCTCTTCTTTGGGTTCTCGGAACATCTTTTAAATATTTCTGTAGCACATCTAATTCTTCTCTAATACATTTTGCTGGCTTTAGTGTTCAATTTAATTTAAATCAGCAGAATAATCCAAGTGAATCTAGGTTGCTGTAATGTTACATTAGTAAGATCTGATCCATTTGCAGCTGAGGTAGACCCAAATTCATTAACATTTACTCAATAGGCTTCCAGCAGATGACTTTATGAGAGGAAGCAGACACATCTGAATGTCACCTTACCACGCATGTGACTATTAATAGATTTCTGCTCTGTCCATACACAGTTGCTGCATCCCATTCTAAGGGAATATGGATAATGCCGTTAGTTTAATTTATTTTTAAATACTTGGAATTATACAGAAATGTTCTTTAAGAGGCTTTGACAGTTAAATGGGTCCAAATTTTACACAGGAGCAGTGGGGATCAACCTCAATGGCTTTCTAAGTGCTAATTACTAAACTTCAATGCTGCATGACTCAAAGAGCTAAACCACAGAGAGGGTGGTAACAGGTTGTGGGTTCCAGTCTCCACATCAATATAATGACCTAAAACTGACTTTCTAGAACAGAAAAGTAAAAACAAGCACTCCAGCTGTCTGACTTCTGCACCAGGTCAAGGAAATTGGTTGGAGACCTGTAGCCTCAGACATAGGTTCACACATCCTGAAGAAACTCAGCCCCTTGCCAAAAGAAGCTTTTATAACCAAACTTTATAAAACCAAACTAATTAATTAGTACAAAAATAAAGGAAAACTATGAATGCTGACAAAAATGTAGAGGGAATTCTCTAAGTCCAGAGAATGAAGAATCTCACGAGCCCATTAAGCTTATGGGAACTTTCGGGAATATTGGGATGAGGTAAAGGGGACACAGCAAGAATCACAGGATCTTATTAGTTCTAGTACTGGCATATCTTTGAACCTTTCCTCCTGTATTAAATAGAAATGATAGTTTGTTCCTGACCTATAAATGCACAAAATTATTATGGAGGAAACAAGATCATGCGTATGAAAGCATTCTAAACACTATAAAGAACTGAAGTGCTATGGAAACTGTTATGTATTATTGGGTTGCTGAATTGTGAGTGAAATGAAGCCTTCCTAAAACACACTTATTAAGAAAACAGTTTTCAACAGCACACTCAGATGGTTTGGGAGTATGTGGCATATGCCTCTGTGCAGAGCACCACAAGACACAGAGGGAGTAACGTTGCTAGTATCTGTATCTGTGGCGTGCTCATGACCAGGAGGAAAAATGGTCCTGCACATAAACCCACCCTATAAGTGAATAAACCCCACATTAAACTAAAAGAAGAAGAAGAAAAAATTGGGTAAAAGAGANGACACAGAGGGAGTAACGTTGCTAGTATCTGTATCTGTGGCGTGCTCATGACCAGGAGGAAAAATGGTCCTGCACATAAACCCACCCTATAAGTGAATAAACCCCACATTAAACTAAAAGAAGAAGAAAAAATTGGGTAAAAGAGAGGAAAGGCAGGCTGGAAGAAGTGAGGGTGGGAGAGAAAGAATGTAAACTTCTCCAAAGTCTCCTGGCGAGATGTGTATAAGAGACANCACCCTATAAGTGAATAAACCCCACATTAAACTAAAAGAAGAAGAAGAAAAAATTGGGTAAAAGAGAGGAAAGGAAGGCTGGAAGAAGTGAGGGTGGGAGAGAAAGAATGTAAACTTCTCCAAAGTCTCCTGGCGGACGGGAGTGTGGGCAGCAGTGCCGAGAGCTCGGGGTCCAGCCGGTCACACCGGCCAAAGCTCCTCCTCAGCTTGCTACCTCCTTCCCTCCTCCTGCTGTCCCTCCTCCTCACTTTCCCCATCCTTCCACGTAAATTATCTACCTAAGTCTGGCCTCCCATTTTCTAAGCAAATTCTGTTCCCTGCATTCTGTGCGACCCTTCTAATCCAGGTCAGTCTGGTCTTTCTTAGTTCTCTCCCTTTTTTCACTTGCTCATGAACTTGAACAACAAAATAAGGGCCTAAGTTCTGAGGAGACAAACTAAGACCTCAAGGTGAGGGCATAAGGGAAACTGTAAATACCACTATACAAATAGAAGAGGGTGACAAACAAAGGTCTGTGGGACTATAATAGTTGTCATTTATTGGTGCCTATCGTAGGCTAGGCATTGCTTCAAGTACTTTACTTAACTCCTTTAATTCCCGCAACCACCCTATGAGATACGTAGTGTTCTTATCCCTACTTTATAGAAGACAATGGAACCCAGAGAGGGTACCTAATTTGCCCAAATTCACAAAGCTTCAAGGCTGACTAAGGAGTTTGCACTCCAGCCACTAGAGGAGATGGGTGACTAGTTAGAGAAACGAATCAAGGATCAACATATTGAAGTGGGCTTTGTAGGACTAAGAAGCCAGGGCTGGAACACTGTGAAGAGAGGGTGATGCCTGCTGAAGGGGTCAGAGACAAGGCAAGAGCACAAACTCTTTGCAAGCTCCTGACAAGGTACTATATTGTCCAAAGTCAACCCCTCTCTAGGCAGTGTTTTCTCCAAGGCTGATTTGTAGGGTGAGTCATGTTTGAGAAATTAAATTTGTATTGGTTACCAATCTCATTAAACTCAGGGAATAGGAGAGTCAAATGAAGCAGAATGAGAACCAAGCTAAACTCAGTGAAGGCCCATATATTAAATGTAGCCCAGACCCCCAAACTTATTACAGATCTGGGAAAAACCCACTAATCAGGGGCAGCAAAGCGTCACATTCCCAGGGGCTGGCATGACATGAAGGTTGATGTGTCATCTATTTTGGCTCATGCAGTATTCCCTACCAGCCCTGTCTATGTTTAATAAGATGTAAAAGCAATAGGAATTTGTTCCACAAGCTCAAGTAATCTGTATTAAATATGGTGGTATCTCTTCTTTTTTTAAAATATTTATAACTTTTTTCTCTTTGGTTTCATGAAGGTTTATATATATGCAATATTGAGAGTTACTAAAATGAATTGTTTTCATGTATTTAGTATTTAGGAGAAATTATTCAGGTACATTCCAGAGACCAGTAATTGACTGTTATTAGTATTAATAGGAATTACACAGCCANGGTTTCATGAAGGTTTATATATATGCAATATTGAGAGTTACTAAAATGAATTGTTTTCATGTATTTAGTATTTAGGAGAAATTATTCAGGTACATTCCAGAGACCAGTAATTGACTGTTATTAGTATTAATAGGAATTACACAGCCAAATCTCAATGCCATGCACTAAAAATTTACCCCTTAGGATCAAGCCTCAAGAACAATTTGAACATGTTGAAATGTAATTTCCAGTTCACAGACCTTTCAGAGAGGCTAAACAGATATGGGAGTTTAGTTTTGAGATAATAGAAAGAAAACTTCCTAGCTTGTGCTGCTTGGAATTAGAAATATGTAATAATTAATCATATTTTTTCAAAATGCAGGAATCCTTTTGGTATAATCCATAGGACTTATTGATACACAGGACAAGCAATTAATTCTCTGAGGAACTCTTAATAGTGGGTATTCTCTATGCATTTCTTCAAATGAAAGGTACCTCTGGCTATATTTCTTTCTTTAAGAACCATTTCCTTGGCTTTCAAATTTCTATAACATAATATTTGAGCATCTTAAAAATACATTATTGCCTTGTAAGTAGGTTGTAAAAATTACCGTGCACACAATTTTATCAGTTTGTCTCATCCTAGATTTTACTTCTAATGCAAAATAAAGATATAGGCCTTCTTGCCTATTCACCTGATAGATACAATTTGTTCTGTACCTTGGAAGAAACTGTAAGTCTGCTATAAACAACTACTGATACATAATGTAAATCATCAGTAAAGGCTAAGCAGAGCTTCCCAGGTGGCTCAGTGGGTAAAGAGTCTGCCTGGCAATGCAGGAGACGCAGGAGGCAGGCGTTCGATCCCTGGGTCGGGAAGTTACTCCGGAGTAGGAAATGGCAACCAACTCCAGTATTCTTTGTCTGTAATTCCACGGACAAAGGAGCCTGGTGAGCTACAGCCCATGGGATCCCAAAGGGCTGGACATGACTGAGCACACACTCATGTGAGGAAGTCTAAGGAAAGGTAATCTAGATTTTGCTGATTTTGCCTATTGAGACAGGAAACGGGCAGCTCCTTTCATGTGTATATCCTCTGTGTTAGTCTGGCGCTTTCTGTTACTATACCACAAATGAACCTGCCCCAGTTCTACCACTGCTCTATATTAGCATCTTCCATGTTTTGAAACTTGATTCAACAACCATTCCACACCAGAGGATGTATCATGACTTGTGAAATGCTCAATACCTTTCCATAAAAAAAGATGAACTAATTTTACATAAGCAAGTTTAAAATGTCAGGAGAACAGAAGTGGATCTATATGAAATCATTTCTGAAAAAGAATTTGATTTTTGTCCACAGTGCATGAAAAACAATGAAATAGCCAAGAAAATATTTCGATATTTTACAGTTCTTTTGGCAGGTCAGTCTTAGACTCTTAAAACTTGGTATCCTAAAATAATATCTATATGTTCAGTTAGAAGATAAAATATTCTCTGAACGTTTGCTTTCAATAAAACCCAAAGTACGTGAATGATAACAAAAAGGATTAATAAACTACAACACGTGCTGTTTTACTGATGTGATGTGGAGTTAGGTTTATTACTTTTTAATTGCCTTAATTTTTCAAAAATTCCTGAATAAGAGGTTCTGGTAACATTTCCACTGTGAAACATACAATCATTGAAACTCTAGTCCCCAAAACTTTAAACAGATCTACTGTGAACACATGTATGTCTTCTATTCAAAAATCAAAATGGAGACTTCTGTGGTGGTCCATTGATTAAAAATCTGCCTTACAATTCAGGGGTTGTGGGTTCAATCCCTGGTAGGGGAGCTAAGATCCCACATCCCTCATGGACAAACAACCAAAACATAAAACAGAAGCAATACTATAACATATTCAACAAAGCCTTACAAAATTAAATAAAACAACAACAACAACAACAACAAAACCAACTAAAAGTGATTTTACTAAAGCATCCTGGTAACCATAAGCCAGGTCAAAATGTCTTGGAAACTGCACATCTCACGTGTCTCCTGATAAATTCAAAAGTAATGCCTTTCACCAAGAGGTATGTGAGAAAGAACATCATTTATAAAAAGCCAACTTTAGGTGAAGCATAATTTCCTCTTTAAAGTATCTGTCCTGATTTGGGGAAATTGTTCTATTTTCATATCAACATTAGGTTTTTGAGTGTGTGTGTGTGTTTTTTCCTGAACTGTAAGTGAACTCATGAAGGTCTTTTTTTTTTTTTNAATATCCTTGCAGTCCAAGGAATTCTCAAGAGTATTCTCCAACACCAGAGTTCAAAGGCATCAATTCTTCGTCGCTCAGCTTTCTTTATAATCCAAATGTCACATCCACATACGACTACTGGAAAAACCATAGCCTTGACTAGATGGACCTTTGTTGGCAAAGTAATGTTTATGCTTTTTAATATGCTATCTAGGTTGGTCATAACTTTCCTTCCAAGGAGTAAGCAACTTTTAACTTCATGGTTGCAATTACCATATGCAGTGATGATCAGTTATAGATAGCTGATAAATATGTAGAGATATAGATCAAACCAGATCATGCCAATCTATCATACGCTCATTTATTATAGTATTCATTCATTCACTATTACTCAGTCACTGCTATTTTGAAACTACTACATGTGAGGCACTTTGCTATGGACTTGGAATTCAACCATGACAAGATGAATATGGATCCCTTAGGAGCTCTTATTTAAATTCATTATTTTGCATTCCAAAACATTAAAATCTTCAAGGATTTCATGTATTCCTCAAAAGCATTGTTTTTTTGTTTATTTGTTTTATTTAGTAAAATTCCTGGATTTCTAACCTGGATATATCACTTATTGAGTCTGTGTTCTGAGCAAGATTCTTAACAGCTACTTGTATTTCTGTTTTCTAGTCTATCAAATATGAATTATATAATTACTATCTCCCAAAGCTGTCTTAGGGTTTCCCAGATTCAGTGTAGTAAAGAATCTGCCTGCCAATGCAAGAGACACAGTTTCTATCCCTGGGTTGGGAAGATCCCCTGGAGTAGGAAATGGCAACTCATTCCAGTATTCCTGCCTGGGAAATCCCATGGACAGAGGAGCCTGGTGGGCTACAATCCATGGGGTCACAGAGTCAGACACAACTGAGCACACACATACATACACACAAAAAGCTGTCTTAAGGATAAAGTAAATCCTCACATATATTATAAATTGTTATGCAAATGCTACCTATAACACAATGAACAGTTACTGTGCTATGTAGTAGTATCCATTAGGAATAGAAACCATGGTAGGAGGAGGAAATCAGAGGGAAGGATGAAGTTCTGACTTTGGACATGGGCCAGTACCAAGAAAAGCCTTCTCTGCTACATAATTTTGCTTGGGGTCAGCTCTGGAACTGAATATGTAAATATCCAGAAGAAAAGAACAAAACAATCTTGCAAAGTAAGTTAAAGTTACACATTGTTATCCCCATAGATAGATGAGATACCTGAGGCCAAAAGGTATTGAATAACTTGCACAAAATTCCACACTGAGCCGGAGACTCATGAAAATTTAGAATTTAGTCCCCTTCGTGTTGAGTGTTAGCACAAAGATTCTGTCATTTAGCTCACCTTTTGTGTTTATTCTTACTTCATCAGGATCTAAAACTGCAACTTGGATTTATCAGTGACTGTGACTGGGAGATTTATCTATGATTGTTTCACCAGATAACACGCCAAAGCCCTCATATTGCTATTTTTCTATGCATTTGCAATTAGCTAGAAAGTTCCTCACTGCGCATGCTCTGTTTTATTTTCTCGAATATCATATCACTAACTATCCATGAGAAGCTTCTACTGCAAGTTGTACGCCAGCCCTTTCTTCTCTTCCCTTCCCTGTATTGTATGACACAATTAAATTATGATGTATACTGGTATTTTAATGTTATATTTATAACTGTACATATGCCCAAAGGCTTTAGCAGGAGTTACATTTTTATATCTTGAAAGAAATACATATTCAAAACATCAGTTTTTGAAAAGCAAGAAAATTCCTTTAGTAGTTTTCTTCTTTTTGCAAGACAAGACTAAAGTCAAAGTTTTCCCTAGGCTACTTTATGAAGCATTAGATCAATTTGAAAAGTTTTTTGCCTTTAATGAAAAATATTCCAGTGGTTCTCCTAGCTATTCTTTTATACACAGGGCACATAGGTGACAGTCTATTTCAAGTCCATGGTCATTTAGTGAATNTGCAAGACAAGACTAAAGTCAAAGTTTTCCCTAGGCTACTTTATGAAGCATTAGATCAATTTGAAAAGTTTTTTGCCTTTAATGAAAAATATTCCAGTGGTTCTCCTAGCTATTCTTTTATACACAGGGCACATAGGTGACAGTCTATTTCAAGTCCATGGTCATTTAGTGAATTCTAAGTTCTTGAGATACCAAAAAAAAAAAAAAAAAAAGATGAGTTTTATTCCTCAGAAAGTTTACTATCCAGTGAAGATAGAAAACAAAACAAACAAGAAGTGATATAATAATTTTGTGTTAGGCATACATATAAGTTGCTGCTGAGGTTTATTTTAGCTGGGGTAGTTGGGGAGAAAAGGATGAGGAAGAAAAAAGGTGAAAAAGGAGAAGATATTTTCAAGCTGGATCTTGGAAAATACGTGTGGGTTTAATAGGAGAACAAGAAGAAGGACATATCTAAGCAGAGACAGTAGTAGTAGCACAGACTCAGAAAAATTTAGGATATTAAAAAGTGCATACATTTAAAGAAACTGACACCAATGATCTCAGCTGTCTCTAGCATCTAAGTGGTGCTGAGAGATGGCAAGAGAATACCTAGAAACCTCTAGCAAACCTCATCTTTGCCATTACCCAATGATTCACAGAAGCAAAGATGGTTTCTGATTATCTTTTGCTTTCCATCTCCTGTGTAAATGTCTTCAATTATTGGAACTACAGCAGATTTCTACTGGCAGAGACTAAGAAACTTAGTTCTTATGCTTCAAAGCCCTTGCAGCATTGATAGTGCATAGAAGACTGGAAATGGTATTAAGCTGACAACAGACAGTCTGGTTCATTGTGTAGGGAAAGTCAATATCTGGGGTAAATATTATTTAAATGTAACCCATTGTAACACTTGCAGTTCTCAAATGTACTGGAAAAACAAACCAACAAATAAAAAAAAAATAGGACAAGTTTCCAAGAACACTTGAATTCTGCTCTGTTTTATTATTGGTTAGTTGCTAAGTCATGGCTGACCTTTTTGTAACTCCATGGACTGTAGCCCACCAGGCTCCTCTGTCCATGGGATTTTCTGGGCAAGAATACTGGAGTGGGTTACCATTTCCTTCTTCAGGCGATCTTTCCCACCCAGTGATGGAACCAGGGTCTCCTGCATTGCAGGTGGATTCTTTACCAGCTGAGTCACCAGAATTCTGCTTTACCCTTTTCTAATTCCCCAAAGTTTTTGCCAATTCAGATGAATTGAAAATCAGTACATCAAGCCCCATCCACTCATTCTGAGTTTGAGTCTGAAGTCGCTCAGTCATGTCCGACTCTTTGCGACCCCATGGACTGTAGCCTATCAGGCTCCTTCATCCATGGGTTTTTCCAAGCAAGAGTGCTAGAGTGGATTGCCATTTCCTTCTCCAGGGGATCTTCCTGACCCAGGAATCGAACCCAAGTCTCCCGCGTTGCAGGCAGACGCTTTACCGTCTGAGCCACCAGGGAAGCCCACTCATCGGGCCTTCTGAATCCAGTTCCAACTAACTCAATCTCCAAAATTACTCATAATGATTCATGAGACTTCTGAAGATTTACATATTGAAATGGGATCAGGCTTAAGGATAAAATCATATATAAGAATGATTGTGGATTCCAACAGGATTTTTTTTGCAATATTCTTAAACTTATAGGAAATTTCCAACAAATATTACAATTCTGACCACTTACACAAACACACATACCCAGAAACTGGGTTCTTATATCCTTCTCTTGCTTCCCCTTGCTCTTAGGATAAAGTTCAGATTTGTAAATAATGTCTACTGGGCACTGCAAATTATGGCCCTTGACTACCTCTCCAGGTTCATCTCACACCCCTCTGCTCCCCACAAGGATCTCAGAGTCCGCTATGTCATTGTTCAGTCTTTCCTTACAGATGTCTTTCTTCATCTCCCAGGGACATCTTTGTCCATGCCTCCTCCCCTGCCTTCTCCCATTTATCTCTTCAGTGTCAGTTTACATGGGACTTTCCCTGTGTGTCTCCCTTGCTCATCAGTCTAAAGCTCCCATCATGGTCTAGGCCTGTTTCCCCACCATAGTCTATGCTTTTTCTATATAGAATTTACCTAGCATAATCACATAATTTTGTGCATAATTTATTGCTAATTATTTGTTGACTTTCTATCTCTTTCAGTAGCTATTGTACAGGCTATGAATTCTGTTCATCTGTTTATAATTGCATCTTCAGAATCTACCACAGAGTGTATTATAGTAGGCATTCAATAACTATTTCTNAGGAATCGAACCCAAGTCTCCCGCGTTGCAGGCAGACGCTTTACCGTCTGAGCCACCAGGGAAGCCCACTCATCGGGCCTTCTGAATCCAGTTCCAACTAACTCAATCTCCAAAATTACTCATAATGATTCATGAGACTTCTGAAGATTTACATATTGAAATGGGATCAGGCTTAAGGATAAAATCATATATAAGAATGATTGTGGATTCCAACAGGATTTTTTTTGCAATATTCTTAAACTTATAGGAAATTTCCAACAAATATTGCAATTCTGACCACTTACACAAACACACATACACAGAAACTGGGTTCTTATATCCTTCTCTTGCTTCCCCTTGCTCTTAGGATAAAGTTCAGATTTGTAAATAATGTCTACTGGGCATTGCAAATTATGGCCCTTGACTACCTCTCCAGGTTCATCTCACACCCCTCTGCTCCCCACAAGGATCTCAGAGTCCGCTTTGTCATTGTTCAGTCTTTCCTTACAGATGTCTTTCTTCATCTCCCAGGGACATCTTTGTCCATGCCTCCTCCCCTGCCTTCTCCCATTTATCTCTTCAGTGTCAGTTTACATGGGACTTTCCCTGTGTGTCTCCCTTGCTCATCAGTCTAAAGCTCCCATCATGGTCTAGGCCTGTTTCCCCACCATAGTCTATGCTTTTTCTATATAGAATTTACCTAGCATAATCACATAATTTTGTGCATAATTTATTGCTAATTATTTGTTGACTTTCTATCTCTTTCAGTACCTATTGTACAGGCTATGAATTCTGTTCATCTGTTTATAATTGCATCTTCAGAATCTACCACAGAGTGTATTATAGTAGGCATTCAATAACTATTTCTTGGAACAAAAGACATAAAAAGGAACAAGGAAGAAAGGAAAGAAGGAAAGGAAAGGAAGAAAGACTAGCACTTTCCTCCTATTATCATTCTGTACAATATCTACTGTTTCATTTAAAAAAAGGTAGTGGAGGGGAGGGGGCATTATTTCCCTGCATTTTCCCTTGATCTACAAAAACACTAGAAATTAATGAGTTCTTTTATTTCAATTTGTTTAATGTATACTTGTAAAACAGCAACTCTTCATTCCTTTTCTTAGAGCAATTCAAATCTCAGTCTTTGGGGGGAAATTCTTGAAATGTGGACCACTGCCTTGGGAATGAATTTTCTGTGTGAGAAAGAATGACAAGTTTCAACAAAAGAGAAACAAGAAGCCACATCCATAGACTCTGGATCAGACTCTGCCAGTGGACAAACTCTGGGGGGTCTGACATCTGGTCCAGGAATAAGAAAGTTTTTTGAGCAGCCACAACACCCTCTTTGCTTGCAACTTCTGATCTGTGGCAGCTGCATCTTCAGAGTGGCAGTAAACCAAAAATGGGTGAAATTAGCAGAAAAACACAGTTATTTGCATGTTATAATCTAAAATAGGCCATGGGATGGTGAGAAGGAAAGAATGATTTGACCCAAAATTACTGTAGACTGTAGCCAGAAGTTGAACTGCTTCTTTTCAAATGTGTTATCAATAGGTGATTGTCAGACAGCTTGTGCTTTTATATATAAACTAAATCAGAGATACAAATGCAAAACCCAGCATCCAGGGACATCACTTGGATTTTTAAATGCTCCCTAGGGAACCCAGAGCCTTTAAAGCAATGAATGGATTACAATGAAGCAAAATACACTATTTTCATTTCTGACAGATATAATCTTATTCGAAAATGNACAAATGCAAAACCCAGCATCCAGGGACATCACTTGGATTTTTAAATGCTCCCTAGGGAACCCAGAGCCTTTAAAGCAATGAATGGATTACAATGAAGCAAAATACACTATTTTCATTTCTGACAGATATAATCTTATTCGAAAATGGCCTGTTACTTAAAAGAAAATGATATCCATTTTTAGGAACCCAACATTGAAATTTCAAGAGTTAAGAACCCTCTCAGCTTGAATAAACTCATAAACATATGAAATTTAATTTTGTATTATTCCTTGAAACTTCACACTTAACAAGCAGCAAAATTGGCATTGACTTTCTGTTATTCCGTCAACTTAAAATGAAAGAACACAATTAGGGATGTAGCAATTTTTCCACTCCTTTTTCTGTCCCTCAGCAGCTAAATGGCACTATTGTGGAGCAGTAACTTAAACAGCAAGCAGAGATGTTGATGATCTATGCATTGAGCAAATCTCACAAGATCAGGTTCAACAGATACATTTAGGAATCTGCTATTGGGAGAATCAAGACACACACACACAGCATCTAGCAAAGAAACAACTACTAAAAAGTTGCCTGTATAGAAGTAAATCATAGAGGTGAAAAAGATGGTATCTGAAGCTAGATTGCTTACGCATTCCACCTCTACTATTTCACAACAATGTAGTGCCAAGTCATTTATACTCCTGTGCTCTAATTTTCTCATTTATAAAGTAAGATTAATACTATTATCTTGCCCAATGATTGTTGTGAGCCTTCAATGAGCTAATGAATGTGAAGTGGTTATGATAGTCACCTGAAGCATGGTAACACAGAGATTTGTTGTTGTTTAGTTGCTAGGTCATGTTCAACTCTTTGCAACCACATGGATTGTAGCCCACCAGGCCTTCCCAGGCAAGAATAATGGAGTGGGTTGTAATTTCCTTCTCCAGGGGAACTTTCTGATCCAGGGATTGAATCTATGTCACCTGCAATGGCAGGTGGATTTTTGTTTACCACTGTGTCACCAGGGAAGCCTATAATATATAGATAAAAGGTCTTATTAAGATGAAGACACTTTCCAATGAAAGTATTCTAATTCTTGGGCTTATCCTCCAAAACAATCATATTTATGAGTCCCTTTTGGGACCTTCATTCATTGCTACGTGCTCTGTCCTTTTGTAATTATGCCCTGTTCAGTTCAGTTCAGTTCAGTCACTCAGTCATGTCAGACTCTTTGCGACCCCATGGATTGCAGCACGCTAGGCTTCCCTGTCCATCACCAACTCCCAGACCTTACTCAAACTCATGTCCATTGAGTCGATGATGACATCCAACCATCTCATCCTCTGTCATCCCCTTCTCCTCCCACCTTCAATCTTTCCCAGCATCAGGGTCTTTTCCAGTGAGTCAGTTCTTTGAAGCAGGTGGCCAAAGTATTGGGGTTTCAGATTTAACATCAGTCCCTCCAGTGAATATTCAGGACTGATTTTNCTTTTCTCCTTTGCTTTTTGCTTCTCTTCTTTTCACAGCTATTTGTAAGGCCTCCTCAGACAACCATTTACCTTTTTGCATTTCTTTTTCTTGGGAGTGGTCTTGATCATTGTCTCCTGTACAATGTCATGAACCTCCGTTCACAGTTCATCAGGCACTCTATCAGATCTATTCCCTTGACTCTATTTCTCACTTCCACTGTATAATCATAAGGGATTTGATTTACGTCATACCTGAAAAGTCTAGTGGTTTTCCCTACTTTCTTCAATTTAAGTCTGAATTTGGCAATAAGGAGTTCATGATCTGAGCCACAGTCAGCTCCCGGTCTTGTTTTTTCTGACTGTATAGAGCTTCTCCATCTTTGGCTGCAAAGAATATAATCAGTCTGATTTTGGTATTGACCATCTGGTGATGTCCATGTGTAGAGTCTTCTCTTGTGTTTTTGGAAGAGGGTGTTTGCTATGACCAGTGCATTCTCTTGGTAGAACTCTGTTAGCCTTTGCCCTGCTTCATTTTGTACTCCAAGACCAAATCTGTCTGTTCCTCTAGGTAGCTCTTGACTTCTTACTTTTGCATTCCAGTCCCCTATAATTGAAAGAACATCTTTTTTTTTGGATGTTAGTTCTAGAACATCTTGTAGGTCTTCATAGTACAATTCAACTTCAGCTTCTTCAGCATTACTGTGTAGAGCATAGACTTGGATTACCATGATATTGAATGGTTTGCCTTGGAAATGAGCAGAGATTATTCTGTTGTTTTTGAGATTTCATCCAAGTACTGCATTTCCGACTCTTCTGTGGACTATGAGGGCTACTCCGTTTCTTCTAAGGGATTCTTGCACACAGTAGTAGATATAATGGTCATCTCTGTTAAATTCACCCATTTCAGTCTATTTTAGTTCACTGATTCCTAAAATGTTGATGTTCATTCTTGCCATCTCTTGTTTGACCACTTCCAGTTTGCCTAGATTCATGGACATAACATTGCAGGTTCCTATGCAATAATGTTTTTTACAGCATCAGACTTTACTTTCATCACCAGTCACATCCACAGCTTGGTGCTGTTTTGCTTTGGCTCCATCCCTTCATTCTTTATGAAGTTATTTCTCTACCGATCTCCAGTAGCATTTTGGACACCTACAGACCTGGGGAGTTCATCTTTCAGTGCCCTATCTTTTTGCCTTTTCATTATGTTCATGGGATTCTCAAGGCAGAATATTGAAATGAGTCATGCCCTGAATGATAATAATTCTCTCTTTATGATACTGAGTGACTTATGATCTAAGGCAGTTACTGTAAAGGGCTAGAGAGTAAATACTTTAGGCTTTGCAACTACTGAAGTCTGTTGTTGCAGTGTGAAAACTGCTCTAGACAATACTTAACAAATGATGTGTTTCCAATAAAACTTTATTTACAAAAACTGGAGGTGGGCTAAACTTGGCCCCCAGACTGTAGTTTACCTACTCCTGATCTAATAGATCTTACAACTAAGAAAACCTTGCAAAAGCAGTTTCCTAAATGAAAGGATTTAGAAAAGTAGAATTCAAATTTCTTTAGATATTTAATCCAAGGTTTCACAAGGCTTTCTGTCGAAAGAAGTCTTTCTTGATATTACATTTAAACTCTTCTGAGGCATTTAAGAAGCCTCAGTTTCCTATCAAAATGCAAAGGAAACTTCAGACTGATACTAGTTTACCTGTTAATAAAAGTTTACTGTGAGACAGTCAATGTTTCAAGGGCATTATGGATTATCTTACTTAACAATGATGATGGAAAATCCCAGCATCAACACTTTCAGAATGTATCCACATCCTGCTCACTTCTCCTTACCTCCACCAGTACCACCCTGATCCCAGAAAGCTTCAGGCCTGATCTGGTTTTATCAGAGTAATAACTGGTCTCCATGTTCTTACCTTTACTCCCTATGGTTCATCCCTAAATTTAACAGCCAGGGTGCTCTATATAGAATGTGTCAGATGATGTCGTTCTTCAGCTTGAAACACTTTAGCAACTCTCCTTCTCAACCCGGAGTAAATGCTGAATGCCTGATGTAGCCTGTGAGACCTCCACGCTGGCCATTATCTTCTCTCTGATCTCATCTTTTACTATTGTCACCCTCTACTTATTCTGAGTCTTCCTGCTGGGGAGTTTTAAGTCACATGTGGCCTTTCCTAGATGATACAAGCCTCCCACCTTAACATGGTTGTTTAAATGACATCTTCCAAATTAGCCTACTTTGACTTTTCTATTACAAAGTGCATCCCACTCATCTCTCTCCTTATCCTTTCTCTCTACTTCCTTTTTCTCTATAACTCTTGTTATACATTTATTTGCTTTTCATATGTGTGTGTCTCCTTCCACCCACTAGAAGAAAGCTAAAGGGAGTAGGGATTTCTGTTCACTTTTGTGTCCCTAGCACCTACACATGGTAGGAACCTCACAAATACTTGTTGATGCATGAGTCTATGAGACCCCTTCCATGTTCCAGAGACAGTTATAATGCTTTATGAGTATTAAAGTACTTTAATCCTCACAACTTTGTGGGTGCCTGCTATTAGTAACATAATCCACATTCTCAAATGAAACCAAAGTATTGAAAGATTAAATGATTTGCTGCAAATCACATGGCAAGTAGTGGAAGAATGCACTTGAATGTAGGCTATTTAGCCCCAATGTCTGTGCCACCAATCACCATGTTCTCCTCCCCTTATATATCTTCTATTTTCCTGAGTGAGGGATGATAATTATTTGATTTTATAGGTAAGAATGGTGAAGTTTATAAACATTAAGTAATTTGCTCAAGGTCACAAAGCCTGGATATTACAAGGCTCAGATTCAAACTTGTTTGCCTATCTCAAAAATTGAAAATATTAATCACGTTTTTGAATACTATGAGATGTGATAGGCTTTGACAAAGGAAGGCTGATAAACTTTTATAATTACACAATTCACATAGTGATGGGTAATCCAACTATCTAGAAATCCTTTTTCCAACATTATGGATATGACTAGTTTTCTGGCATTTCTTCCAGAATTCAGGGAGTTGTCAGACAACATCAATAAGCCTGGGTAAAGACACTGTTATCATACTCACTGCATTAAGGAGAAAGACAGACAGAATGGTACAACCTATCCACCAAGGTGACACAGCTGCCTGTAACGAAGGAGAAAATAAATCTAAGAACTTAACATTTCAAATTTGACCAAGTAGCTCATTCTGAGGCTCCCAAATTAAATTCCAGCCACCTTGGTTCAGATACACACTTGCTGGGATTCAAGAAGAACTCAAAGATGGTGGCAATGTGCAGAGAAAAATGAATCACTCCACTTGGAGCACAAATAAAAACAATTCCTACCACTGAGCATATGTTGAGTTAGGATCTCATTTACATGAAGGGAAACGACAACAAAGATCAGGAGCAGAAGCAGTGGCTGAACTGGACCCCTCGTCAGAAATAAACAGGGGCTGAGCAAATCCAAGCAAAGGTAACAAACATGAAGGAAAAGGTGTTTTGATTCGTAAAAGCATGAAAAAGAAGGGACCATCTGGAAATTCTAATTTTTAAAAGGACATGGATAAACACAAATGTTTTATTTTGTATTTTATAAAAAAAAGTTAGGTACATAAGGAGGCTATAAATACTAAGGATGTGCTCTTGCTTGCATTTTAAAGCAGCTAAAATGACAATGATGCATCAAGAAGTATCACAAAAGACCTGGAATTTTAATAATTTGGAGAGGGCTTCTGATGCATGAAGGCAAGGGGAGGGATTAGATTCTTGATATCCAGTTCTCATCACACCAGGACTCTCATATTAATGTTTGTTAGGAAAAGGAATCCACCATAATTCCTGCTGCCTTAACATTGAACAGAAATGTCAATATGTTTTATTCAACCTTTTATTTTTCTTCATAAGGTAAAATCTGGCTCATATATCTCAGTGCATAATAACCCTCAAAAAGTCTAAAGAAAGACAAGAATTTATACTTTAATAATTACTAAGTCCCTATCATTATTTAGCATGTACAACTACAAAAATATTTTATGCACATGTGTGTCTGTATATGTGTGTACAGTATGTGTATATATAAACACACAAAATCTTTTAAAACATTTCTTAAAAGGTTAAGGAAATAAAATACTATAAGAAAAATCTAACATTTATTTTAAATGTTACATGCAGAAGAACATTTGAAGCTGTTTCTGCTGTGTCTAGATATACATACGTCTGCACACAATCAGGATATGTATAATAAAAAGCAATCACAAAATCTCAGAAACTTAACAATGATGAACAGAAATAATTTGATTAGAGAACATAATCTTTGAGGATAAAGAAAAGTACATAAAATCCTCAAAGCTGAACTCAACATTTGTGGGTTGGAGGGAAAGAGATGAGATTTTAAAAATATTTTGCTAAAGTTTCATAATTCAGAATGCTGCTCTGAAACTGATCAAAAAATATGAGAAATATGAGCTATATCTTTACTATTATCTACAGCCACAGCCATGCATGCATGGGTGTGCGCGCACGCGTGCGCACACACACACACACACACACACACACACAACACTAAATGGAATTTGTCACTATGGGATATTTAAAAGCCAGACTTGCTGCATTTAAAATGTATGGAATTTATTTTTAAACCAACCATATCTGAATTCAATGCCTTATATTTTGAGTTTTAATTCCAATCATGCTAATTTTAAGTCACAAACATATATCTGCCGGTAATGAAGGTTGTTTAATTAGGTCCAGATAAAATAGCTCCAATTCTGTTTCTGATCCACCTGTCAAAGCAAATCAGTCTTTTACATGGCTAAAAAAAAAACAAATTAGACTAGCTGATGACTTTTTGAATATTCAAGTAGACACACCGAGGATAAATCCAAACAGAACTTGTGACTGAACAAAAGCCTGAAACGTGACCTCAAAGATGAAGATATCTTATTCTGCCAAAAGCACATTTGCAGGCAGGGTTCTCCCAGTATTATGCAGTCAAGGACCGGGTACTAAGTAATGGAAGGATAACAAAGACTAAGCATGCACTATAGAAATCAAATCTGCCACAGCTTAGAGCAATGCACCAGCTCAAACCAGTGCAAAATAAACACAAAGGATGACAAAATTGTTACAGAGGGGGTCAGTTTAACATTCTTTCTTCCAAGGACATTTCAAAAGCAGAGACAACCTAACTCATGGAGGATACATTACCCAGTTACATATAAATTATTTTCAAGGCTACTACAGATAGAAAAACTGTCTCCCTTACAAGTCTAGTATGACTAGTTCTAGTCTTATGGACTCTAGTTTACTTGTGTATAAAGCACTATACATTTGATGATAGATCCACAATACAGAGGAGTAAAGTGTTTTGAAATAGGTACACTGGACACAGGAACAGGGAGCTTTAGATGGAAAGATGCAGAGAGGAGGAGAGAAAGAATAACTAGAAACCCAAATCTGTGGAGTCTGACTAGTAGTTGCTTCTACATAAAACTTTCTGTACATTCTGTCCTCACGTGGTGAGCACCTGAGCAGAGATGTGAGATGGAGTCAAGGCTCAAGATGTGTGGCTACCCTCCTAATTCCTCACGACTGCATTCAGAAAAGAGATCCATGCTCAGCTCTCTCAGTCCCAAAGTGCTTCACGTAGAGACACAAATAGAAAAATAATGATCTATGCTGTAAACATTTCACAGAAGATACATAGATTTTATACACACACATACACACATATATGCAATCTCCTTATTTTATTATATATATTACTTGTAATATATAGTAATGTTTTACATACATATACATTGCATATAATTTACTGGGGGAAAAGATAAGAATAATAGAAAAGTTGACTTCATTTGAAATAAAATTAGTCTCCATTCTCACCTTATACTATACACAAAATTAACTCAAAATGGATAATAGGTCTAAATGTAAAAAAAAAAAAACTAAAATTTCATTAAATAAAATTACCAGAAAAGTGTAGGATAGAAAAATTCCCTGGGGTAAATAAATGGGGTAGATAAAGATTTCTTAGAGTAAGACATCAAACCCACGAGTCATAGAAGAAAATACTGATAAACTGGACTTCAAAGTAAAAGTCTTTTTGCTTTTCTAAACATATCATTAGGAAAATAAAATTCAAGGCACAGGCAAAGATGTCTTTGCTATATCTACAGTGTGTTAGTAGCTCAATCGTGCCCAACTCTGTGACCCCATGGACTGCAGCCCACCAGGCTCCAGTCCATGGGATTTTCCAAGCAAGGATACTGGAGTGCGTAGCCATTTCTTTCTCCAGTTTGCTGTATCTATAGCTGATGAATAAGAAAAACAACTTAGTTATAAAAATGGTTAAAAGATTTGAATATAGATTTCCCCAAAATTGGCTGTACAAATGGCTAATAAGCACAGAAAAAAAAGTTTATCATCATCAAGTCATCAGGGAGATATGCAAAGTAAAACCACAACAAAACACCACTCTCCACACATTGGAATGGCTAAAATTAAGAGACTGACAAAACCAAATCTTGACAAGGGCAGGCAATAACTGACGTTTTCATATATGCTGCTACATGCTGTGCTGTGCTTAGTCGCTCAGTCGTATCTGACTCTGTGACCCCATGGACTGTAGCCCATCATGCTCGTCTGTCCATGGGGATATCTCCAGGCAAGAATATTTGAGTGGGTTGCCATATCCTCCTCATATGCTGCTATAAAGTGATGTAGACACTTAGAAAACAGTTTGATAGCTTCTTATAACATTAAAAAATACACCTACCACATGACCCAGAAAATCTATTTAAATTTCACCTGTGGCTTGGGTCAAGTTTAAAAGTTACTTGACCCAGAGACTAGAAAAAAACCTACCTATCTATCAACAGAATATTGCCTGGGAAGGAGCACAACGTAACATTCTCAAAGATGGGGATCTTTCTGTATCTTGAGTGTGTTAAATTTGTCAAAAACTCATTGACATATACGTCGAAATGGGTACATTTTATTATATATAAATTATACCTCAGTAAAGTTGATTTTAAATTGGAGTTGAAAACACTTTAGAAGACATCTATTGTAACCTTTTTATATTATAGATGAAGAGTGAAGACCAAAGAACTTTGTCCAGCTGAGTCAGACGGTTTATATATCTAATAGAGGTCAGCCAAAAACCCCACATCCTAAATCCCACTCAAATACCCTGTCTGTGAAACTGCTACCTTTTCACTAAGCAAGAGATTTAATTTAAATGTGAGTTAGCTTAAAATCGTCTGGAAACGGGGAATTTTAACTCCTTGGAAGTTAAGAGATTTTCTGAGGGGAACAATGATGATGATGGTAAAGGTGATTTTGTTTCTACATGTTCCATTCTCTCATTTCTAAGAAATAGACCCTAGTTTCCATCCATTGCTCCCCATTCTCCAGTCATGTAGTGTGGGCATTGAACATCATCTCCTGCTCCAAGGGACTGCATGTGACCCAAGTCACATTGGCCATCATTCCAATATGGTTACCATTAGCCACATGTGGCTACTCAAAATACGGCTGTGCTATAAATAAATGAACTGATCTTTTACATGTCCTTTTTGGTAAAAATTAAAAAAAGACTGTAAAATACATTTTATGTTGATCATATGTAAAAATAATAAATTTAGTATATATAATGAAATATAATATACTATCAAATTAATTGCACCTGTTTATTTTAACATCTGTATAGACATTTTAAAATTACATATGCAGCTCACATTTGTGGTTAGCATTATATTTCTGTTAGATAGCACTGGTTTAGACAGTTCAGGCATCCATAAACTTCATGTATGGTTTTTAGAAAGGCATGTCAGGTTATAGCAGAATTGATTGTACTTTATCTGGTGGCTCAGAGGTTAAAGCATCTGCCTGGAATGCTGGAGACCCGGGTTCGATCCCTGGGTCGGGAAGATCCCCTGGAGAAGGAAATGGCAACTTACTCCAGTACTCTTGCCTGGAGAATCCCATGGAGGGAGAAGCCTGGTAGGCTACAGTCCATGGGGTCGCAAACAGTCAGACACGACTGAGCAACTTCACTCACTCACTCACTGATAAGTTATTATAACTTAGTTTGTGTTGGACTATCACTTGCACTTGAAAGTGCCCTACATATCATCATTCCCAAACTAGGTGTAAATCAAAATACTGAACTACATTGTATAAACCATGGTAGAGTCTCGGGCACTTTCACATTCATTACCTTCTTTTATCAGGTAGTTATTATAAGGAAGCTGGGGTTCAAAGAGATTATGTGAGCTGACCAAGGACAAACTAAGAAATAAATAGCACTGAGTTGCTAAACCAGGTGTTTGGATTTCAGACTCCAAATCTTTCCTGTTTGGTACCACATTCTGCTGATCCACTTAGAATGCTACCTTTTGATGCTGAAGGTAACAGAATCAGAAGGCAAATGGAAATTATTTGCCATTTGTGGGTCTCTTCCCAGGAGTGACTCCACCTAAAAGGTGATTTGCAATGTGCCTCTGATGTTAAATGCATTCCAAATGTTACTAGGCCATATAAAGCAACTGGTGGCCACTTGAAATAGTCAGAAACACTATATTGTAACATAAGAAACAGAAATTAAGAGAGGGTTCATTTGTGAAATGAGCAAGGGCATTTTTTGGAAGTTTCTGATAACAATATAAAGCACTGGAAGGTTGGATAGTAAGGAGTTTATACCTCTTCAGGGCTGTTCAGTGGAGAGTTAGACTCTATACATTGGGCCCAAGAGTGCAGGCCACCAGGTTCCATATAAAAGGACTGGGAATAATTCTGTGGGTCCAACAATAGCCTTGGAAATTTCATTCTATGGTCTCTAAACTTCTCAGATTATTTGGTTTCCTAGATGCCATGACTCAGATATTTCATGGAGACAAAATTTTAAAAGTGCAATTTTGAATGAAAATAAATAAAGTCTATATTCTATATTCTGTATTGTGTATTAATTTAAACAAATTCAGTGGAGAATGAGTGTCCCATAAAGAGTGGTGATGTTGACATTTTGAATATGTAACACAGAGTGCGAGCGTGTGTGCTAAGTTGCTTCAGTCGTGTCCACCCCTTTGCTACACTATGGACTGTAACCCAACAGGCACCTCTGTCCATGGGATTCTCCAGGCAAGAATACTGGAGTAGGTTGCTATGCCCTCCTCCAGGGGATCATCCCAACCCAGAGACTGAAGCTGCATCTCTTATGTCTCCTGCATTGGCAGCCAGGTTCTTTATTCCTAGTGCCACCCAGGAAGCCCCATAATAGAGTCAGTTCAGTTCAGTTCATTCGCTCAGTTGTGTCTGACTCTTTGGAGCCCCATGTACTGCAGTATGCCAGGCCTCCCTGTCCATCATCAACTCCAGGAGTTTAATCAAACTCACGTCCATTGAGTCGGTGATGCCATCCAACCATCTCATCCTCTGTCACCCCTTTCTCTTGCCTTCAATCTTTCCCAGCATCAGGGTCCTTTCAAATGAGTCAACTCTTCACGTGAGTTGGCCAGAGTATTGGAGTTTCAGCTTCAACATCAGTCCTTCCAATGAATACTCAGGACTGACCTTTAGTATGGATTGGTTCAATCTCTTTGCAGTCCAAGGGACTCTCAAGAGTCTTCTCTAATACCATGGTTCATCAATTCTTTGGTGCTCAGCTTTCTTTATGGTCCAACTCCCACATCCATACGTGACTACTGGAAAAAACATAGCCTTGACTAGATGGACCTTTGTTGGCAAAGTAATGTCTCTGCTTTTTAATATGCTGTCTAGGTTAGACATAAATTTCCTTCCAAGGAGTAAACATCTTTTAATTTCATGGCTGCAGTCACCATCTGCAGCAATTTTCGAGGCCCCCCCCCTCAAATAAAGTCTGTAACAGAGTACTAGGGCCCAATTCTCTACCAAAATGCACAGTTGCTAAGTCTTGTTGACTCTTTGTGACCCCATGGACTGCAGCACACCAAGCTCCTCAGTCCTTCGCTATCTCCCAGATTTTGCTCAAATTCATGTCCATTGAGTCAGTGATGCTATCTAAGCATCTCATTGTCTGCCACTCCCTTCTGCTTTTGCTTTCAATCTTTTCCAGCATCAGGGTCTTTTTCAATGAATTAGTTCTTCACATCGGGTGGGCAAAGTACTGGAACTTCAGCTTCAGCATCAGTCCTTCCAATAAATATTCAGGGTTGATTTCCTTTAGAATTCATTGGTTTGACCTCCTTGCAGTCCAAGGGACTCTGAAGTCTTCTTCAGTACCACAATTTGAAAGCATCAATTCTTTGGCACTCAGCCTTCTTTACAGTCAAACTCTCACATCTGTACATGTTACTGGAAAAATCATAGCTTTGACTAGCTGGACTTTTGCTGGCAAAGTGATGTCTCTGTTTTTTAATACACTGTTTAGACTTGTCAAGCTTTCTTTCTAAAGAACAAGTGATTTTTTAAAAATTTCATGGCCACAGTCACTGTTTGTAGTGATTTAGAAGCCCAAGAAAAGAAAATCTGTCACTGCTTCCACTTTTCCCCCTTCTATTTGTCATGAAGTGATGGGATCTAATGCTTTAATCTTAATTTTTTTTTGATACTGAGTTTCAAGCCAATTTTTTCACTCTCTTTCACCCTCATCAAGAGGTTCTTTAGTTCCTCTTCACTTTCTGCCATTAGAATGGTATCATCTGCATTCCTGAAGTTGTTGATATTTCTCCCAGAAATCTTGATTCCAGCTTGTGATTCATCAAGCCCAGCATTTTGCATGATGTTCTCTGCATATAAATTAAATAACCAGGGTGACCATATATAGCCTTGACATACTCCTTTCCCAATTTTGAACCAGTCCATTTGTTCCCTGTGTGGTTCTAACTGTTGCTTCTTGACCCATATACAGGTTTCTCAAGGGACAGGTAAGGTGGTCTGGTACTCCCATCTCTTGAAGAATTTTACTGTTTGCTGTGATCCACACACTCAAAGACTTTAGTGTAGTCAATGAAACAGAGTGGTGAAGTTGCTCAGTCGTGTCTGACTCTTTGCGACCCCATGGACTGTAGCCTACCAGGATCCTCAGTCCATGGGNTCTAATAAATACTTTATATTTTCTCAAATTATTATCCCCAAAGATTTAATTTATGTTGGTTATAATTATTAATATTTACTGTCATAAATTAAAACTGAAAAAAACAAAAAACCCATTGAAATTACTTAACTTTTTATATTGTACTTCAATAAAGCAGATTATTAAAGCAAACAAACAAACAAAAAACAGTTAATTTCATTTCTCATCAAAGACCCAAACCCAGTTAAAACCTTGACTCACTGATACCCATAAATGAGGTATAAGTCTTAACTGAAGTATGGAATTAATGACAGTTTTAGAGGTGAAAGTCTTAGTTTGTAAGGCCCAGGGAGTTCAATTAACTTTTCTTATGTCACACTTCTTAATTTTCCTGGACATTCCTGATTTATGCCTATTGTTCTGATGGCATAATTATTAATGGCACCGTCTTTTACTTCCAAAAATGTCCTAGTTGGTATGATGAGTTCTAGGTCTACCTATCATCTCAGTCCAGTCACTCAGTCACGTCCAACTCTTTATGACCCCATGGACTGCAGCATGCCAGGCTTCCCTGTCCATCACCAACATCTGGAGCCTACTCAAACTCATGTCCATTGAGATGGTTATGCCATCCAACCATCTCATCCTCTGTTGTCCCCTTCTCCTCCCACCTTCAATCATTCCCAGCATCAGGGTCTTTTCCAATGAATCAGTTCTCCAAATCAGGTGGCCAAAATATTAGGGTTTCAGCTTCAGCATCAGTNCCATAACCTTCGTTTTCTGAATGTTGAGCTTTAAGCCAACTTTTTCACTCTCCTCTTTCACTTTCATCATGAGGCTCTTTAGTTCTTCTTTGTTTTCTGCCATAAGGGTGGTGTCATCTGCATATCTGAGGTTATTGATATTTCTCCCAGCAATCTTGATTCCAGCTTGTGCTTCCTCCAGCCTAATGTTTCTCATAATGTACTCTGCATATAAGTTAAAAAAACAGTGTGACAATATACAGCCTTGATGTATTCCTTTTCCTATTTGGAACCATTCTGTTGTTCCATGTCCAGTTATAAGTAAATATTTATTTAATGAAAAAATAAAAACATGATGCTAGTGAAGCAAATTTTGAAAGACAAAGCAAGTCAGGGTAAGGGGTGTGAATATTATTCTAAGAGCAATGGGTAGTTAAAGAAATATTTTGAAAAAGATTAATGACACAGTAGAGGTGATACAATTTTATTTTTTAAAAATACTTCTTACTCGGGTAGGAGAAAGTGTGAGAGAATGAAGCTCACCAGTTAAGAACAAATAGTGAGCCATGATTTAGGCAATATGATGGATATGAATTGTGAATAAATATTAAGTGAATGGTTAGTAAGAAGTGTTTGGGAGACAGAATTCACAGTGGCACTGATTGTTTTCTTAGGCCTCCACCATAACATTAATTCTACCCATTGACCACTCTAGAAGGAAACGAGCTAGAAATCCCTTCTCATTCATCTTGGGATACTCCCATACAAACCAGCTGAGTTCTCATGTATAATATATATTCACCAAATGTTCCAGGTTCCAATAACTGTTTAAACTTTTAGTATGCTTTGACTCATACAGGAAATTTGAGCTGAATATCAGGGAATCTTAATGAGGTTTTATCCGTGTTCTTAGGACCTAAAAGAAACAAAGATAAGTCCAAAGAAATCAAGCAGAAAAAACATTTGGAAACCAAGCTGTTTATAGTGTCTTTTTCTTCTCCCCACCCACCCCCAAAGGATAATCTGTGAAACTGATGGATTGGAGAATTTGTCTTAGAAGGCAAGAATAGAGATGTTTTGTGCTTAATTGTTATTTGGGAGAGGACAGTGCAGTAAGTTAAAGAGCAAAAGTGAATGCAAGCAGCAACAGCATTTCCTAAAGCCAGCAGTGAATTATATTCTCAGAACTTTCATCCTTTCAAAAGACGCTTCTAGAAAGAAAAACTTTTAGGAGAACATGAAGGAAAGCAAGGACTGAGATCAATGGAGAGGAGGCAAGAATCCTTTAAGCACAGAAATAAGAACATACATGATTTCAACAGGAACACTTTTTTCGATTTCCTCGCTAGCCTGTAAGTTTCCTGATTGGCAGAGACTTTGTCTACTTATATAAAAATGGTCTACTTACATAAAAATAAGTAGTATTGACACTACTTATTGTGATGCCTGGCATAAAATAAATATTTGACAAATGAATGAATGTAAGGTAGTGATGAAAAGTGAACTTAAAGTCTTAAATGTCTGATTAAAGTGTCTCTATACTTCAGTAGGCAATGGTTTTTGAAGAGGTAGTGGGAATAAGAATGATAAGTGAAAAGCAACATTTTGGAATGAGTGATGTAGTATCTGTGCAGAAGAGAAGTAGGAAGAAGGAGGAGTTCACTAGAATAGAATGGTAGCAATGAGATCAGAAAGGAAGTGACAGATGTAAAAGATATAATAAAGAATTGTCTGAACTTGAAGATGAAGTGATGTGGCAAGAAAGAGAAGATAAGGAGCCCAAGATAAATAGAGGGTTTGGAGTTGCTGCAACTGGAAGAGAGTATGTGTAATGAGTCCAAAACAGAGAAGACAATTCTGAGTTCCTATGAAAACAAATTCACCCAAATCTTGGGTCTGTTGGCTCATGGCCAAAAAGCAAAGCACAAGGGATAATGAGAAAATGTAAACTACCAAGTCAGAATTAAAGGGCAAAAAGGAAATGAAACAAATGCACCCAAGAGACAGCAAATCCATTTCTAGGTTCTCAGAATCAGGAAGTAAACCAAGGTAAAGTCAGAGTAAAGAAGGAGGCAGAATTCCAGCTCATAAAGATACCAATAATTAACATTTATATAGAGTTACTATATGCCAGGCACAGTGACATTTTGTCTTTACATAGATGATGACTTTTTACCCTAATTGTTTGATTTCTAGTTTACAGATGAGAAAACCAAGGTAAAGAAAGGTCAAATTTCTTGCCTGTGGTCACACAATCAGTGCAATGCCAGAATTTATGTTCATAATCACCTGACCTTGCTGCTGTGTAAATTTATAATCAGAGCAGTTCATACTCAAAAAACCAGATTACCAACAGAAAGAGAAAAACTTGTGGTCAACGAACACTCTTAAGGGATCTCTCCTCTATGTCAGCCTGATTCACTGTCTTCCTCTGCAAGGTCAACCAACACCATTCTGCACCTACCTTAAGAGAAACAAATACAAAAATCTTTTAAGCCAGGATAGATATTTTAGGTTCTTATTAATTTTGAAAAATATGAAAGCTGCTTATAAAGAACACAGAATGCCTAGGCTATACTAATAGAGACTCTAAAATACTTAACTGCATAATTTATTTGGAGCTATAATTTACATCTTTCTTAAATTGCTTATCACTTTCCTAAATTTTTACATCTCAAAATTGAATTGCTTTCTAGTATTCCACTATCTTGCCATGCAAACCTATACATGATTCCATCTATTTTTACTGTTTAAAATGTATATATATGTAAATTATTATTCATTGGATCCTTTTGCATCTGAGATATAAATGCTGAATCAATGTGGGAAACATCAAGTGTCTGTTTCAACCTGACTTGATTATATCTAAATATAAAATATAAATTAGCATTTTATTTTTGGTTGTATTTATTGTTGTATTATATCATGCATTAATTAAAAACATATGTGTTTTAAAAACACCTAATTTACAATTCACCAGTATACACCACCATAAGTTCAAAATTTGTAAAGGCTGAAAGATTTACACCAAATATTTAACAGAATATAATATATCCTTATTGATTATTTTTCAGATTTAGTATCGATTTTAGCTGAGTATTAAAAGTTTAAAAAATAGAAAATAACCAGGTTCCAAGAAGTCTGTGTTTTGTAACATTGCCAAACATCATTTTTCTACTCTATTGATATGATTGACATGTAGATATAATTCAGAGGGGAAACCGTTATTAACATGAGGAAAAGTTATGACTATTGAATCATGACACTTTGCTGTTTTAAGTAATTTGCTGGCTCTATGTTCTCAAAGAGAACATAGTTCAAATGGAGAACAGGTTAAGGAGTTTGCACCTTTTAAAAAAAAACAAAACACTAATGGAATGAGACATTGGGATTTAAAATAAAATAAGTACCCAGAGGTGGAAAGTGTCAGGATGGCTACACCACCAAATCAAACTCTGTTCCCAGTTTTCCACTCCCAACCCTCCCTTCCCAAGCCCCACTCCTGGTTACAGAAATGTGAACCTTCCACAGTTGTCATGCAAATGAAAATTATGTCCACATGAATGACCATGAATTATCAAAGAAATTTCATTTCATAAAATATGACCTACCTACAAAATTTGAAACAAAGAACTCTCTGAAATGCAATGAGAGATTCTAGGGGGAGATATCCCATAATTTATTCTGGTGGTTCTTTTTGTTCAAGTGTAGAATTGATTAAAATATAGGGCTAAAGAGAAAAGGTTTCAGTTTTATCTTTATTTTGGTCCGCTGAATTGTGTTTTTGTTTTTTGTCACTATCCTGTAGTTTACTCCTCAGCCTTAGAAATAATGAGCTGCTCTTGGACATAAGAGAAGTTAAGGGTGGTGGGGTGAATACAACCCTACAAATCCATCATTAGAATGAGCGGAAAAAATAACTGAGATTATAATACAATATTTGACAATATATGCACTACTCTACCGGCTCCCTGGTAGCTCAGCGGTAAAGAATCTGCCTGCACATCAGGAGACGCAAGAGATGCGAGTTCGATCCCTGGATGGGGAAGATCCCCTGGAGAAAGAAATAGCAACCCATTTCAGTATTCTTACCTGGGAAATCCCATGGACAGAGGAGCTTGGCAGGCTGTTACAGTCCATGGGATCGCAAGAGTCCATCACGACCTAGCGACTAAACCACCATACTATAGTAGAGGCTTCCCAGGTGGCATCAGTGGTAAAGAACCCGTCCAGCTTTGTACACAAGCACATAATGCAGTTATTGACAATATACATTGTCAATTGATGCATCATCTTGGGAATTTAAGTTGTCTTATCCCTGAAATGTGTTTGGAATCCATTCATTCCAAATGTGTTTGAAATCCATTATATCCCTACTTTAAATTCCTACCATTTATTGTTTGAGCTTAATATTGACCCCAGGCTGGGTTCCTTGCTCCCTGGCTCCTGCACTTGAAACCATTTGTCATGTTCCAAACAGATTTTCTTTCAAAAGCATAGTTCTCATTATACCATTTGCAGTTCCCAAAGGTTTAATATCTTCCCATTGTCTTTCAGGTAAAATTCAGAGCCTTTACTTGGCCCTCAAGACCCTATTTGCACTGGCTCCAGTCTCTCCCTCCAGCCTCATCTCCTTCCACCCTCCCTCAAGCTCAGACCATCCTGTTCTACTTGCTAATCCCTAAATGTGCACACCCTATCACACTCCTGAGTCTTTGTTTATAATGTTTCTTCTATCTGGAATGCTTTTCCTTTTATTCTTCACCTTGTGAAATAGTATTCCTCTTCAATGCTGAAGTCAAAAGTTTCCTTCTCTGTAAAGACCTCTGACTTCTACCATTCCAGAGAGAAATAATTTCTTTCTTCATAGTCAATTGAATGTCATTTCTCCCTAAGAGATATTTAGGTTTTGGGAAATCATGGCTTATTTATCTTTATGTTCCCAGGACTTAACATACAATAAATGCTCAATAAATACTTGTTAAGTTTGATTGTAGGGAAGTTAAGTTGTGCTTTTATTCCACACAAAATAGAGTAGTTATAAGACAAGTAAAATAAAATACCGAAGTATCTGGGATTCTTTACTGAGTCACAATCAAAGATAAGTTTATAGGTTTGCATAAGATGTGATCCTTAACATTTATAATGTTATAAATTCATTGGGATAACTTAAAAATAAAATAACACATGCATTCATTTGACATTGATTTGTTAGGAACTATGTATAAGGCCACCTCAGGCAAAGAGTTGACTCATTGGAAAAGACTCTGATGCTGGGAGGGATTGTGGGCAGGAGGAGAAGGGGATGACAGAGGATGAGATGGCTAGATGGCATCACCAACTTGATGGACAGGAGTTTGAGTAAACTCCGGGAGTTGTGATGGACAGGGAGGCCTGGCGTGCTGCGATTCATGGGATCACAAGGAGTCGGACACGACTGAGCAACTGAACTGAACTGAACCGATGTATAAGGCATTTTAGTAACAAATATTATTGGTAAATATTAAGAAATTCATGAGGTTGAGATTATTATCAGGTGGAGCAATTAGGAAAGTCTCCATAGAGGCATGTATATGTGACTTGGACTTAGAATAAGATTAATAATTTTTTAAAAAGCAGCCAGTGCATCATGAGTGTGAAAGATTGCAATAGAAAAGCAGGTTGCATAATAGAAGAAGCAGTTAAGCCCATTTAGCCAGAAGGTAGTATATATTTATGGCTATATTTAGAACTGGACTAGACATTTAGTGAAGATTAGATTGGAAAGGACCTTAAAATAAAATTTAGCAAATGGATCCTATTTCAAAGTCTTTGTTGAGTCATGGAAAGTTAGAGTAGACAATAGTATTTTGAGACCATTGTAAAAAGCAAGGAAAGAGAAATGAAGAGAAAAATTTTTGAGTAATATTGCAATACCACAGGATCAAGGGGAAGACGAAACACATTGGGTGGCAGCAATGGAAAGAAAAAACTTCTAGGTAGTAAATAAAAATGAAAAGTTGTTCTGAGTCTAAGCTCAAAAGTCTAATGTATAGATATGGACTTAAATTTCAGCTCCATCAAATTCATAGTCATCTGAATTTGATGAAACAATTTATTCATGGCTCAGAGGTTTCTTTAATTCTAAAATGGGGACACTAAAGCTGAATGCCGAAGAATTGGTGCTTTTGAACTGTGGTGTTGGAGAAGACTCCTGAGAGTCCCTTGGACTGCAAGGAGATCCAACCAGTCCATTCTAAAGGAGATCAGCCCTGGGATTTCTTTGGAGGGAATGATGCTGAAGCTGAAACTCCAGTACTTTGGCCACCTCATGCAAAGAGTTGACTCATTGGAAAAGACTCTGACGCTGGGAGGAATTAGGGGCAGGAGGAGAAGGGGACGACAGAGTATGAGATGGCTGGATGGCATCACGGACTCGATGGACGTGAGTCTGAGTGAACTCTGGGAGATGGTGATGGACAGGGAGGCCTGACGTGCTGTGATTCACGGGGTCGCAAAGAGTCGGACACAAATGAGTGACTGAATTGAACTGAATATGCCTATATACATACAGTATAATTCATAGGTATGCTATGGGAACTAACATGAGACAATGCATATAAAGTAAATAGAAATGCATAGAAGACAAATGTATAGAAGACAAATGTATATATGGCAAATAGAAAGGAGTTAAGAATGAGTCAATAATTGAGAATCTTTGTAACTGGGGAGATAATAAGGTCACTGACAAACTGAGAGGCTGTATTCAGATATGGTTTGGGAAATAATGACAGTTTGATTTTAGATATGTTAAGTCTCAGGTGGCGGTAGACACTAAAATATTGACATCCATTAGGCAACTAAAGGAGAAGGCAATGGCATCCCACTCCAGTACTTTTGCCTGGAAACTTCATGGACAGAGGAGCATGGTAGGCTGCAGTCCACGGGGTCATTGAGTCAGACACGACTGAGCGACTTCACTTTCACTTTTCAGTTTCATGCATTGGAGAAGGAAATGGCAACCCACTCCAGTGTTCTTGCCTGGAGATGGCGGAGCCCAATGGGCTGCCATCTGTGGGGTCGCACAGAGTCGGATACGACTGAAGCGACTTAGCAGCAGCAGCAGGCAACTGAAGACCTAAGACCAGTGCACAGGAGAAATGTCTCATCTATTCATTCATTCTTTCAACAAATAGTTATCAAGTGTTTTCTCCATCCCAAACACTGCAAAATGGGACTGCAATGTGCAATGTGCTCGGTGGGAACTAATGAGAAAAGTAAACACAAATGCTGTATTCTTATGGCAAGCAGTCTATTAAGGACTCAATAATCACAAATAACTACAAACTATGGCTAAGAAATGTAAAGGAAAATTCATCTTCCTAAAAAAATCACACAGGACACTGCCAGTATGGCTAACACAACCATTTCAAAATACAAAGAAATATATGCAGAAACTAAACTTTGAGGTTTGGTTTGTATTCAAGTCATTGGAAAAGATAATGCAGCCCATGAACAAGATCAAGCAGAATAAGTCAGAGAGGTAGAAAGCAAACTAGGGCATGAAAGGATTGTGGCAACCATGGAAGAAGGATCTTTCAAGAAAAGAGGGAATTTCCAACCATCTTAAATGATGCAGTAAGGTCAAGGAAAAAGAAGGATGAGTACAAACATCAGATTCAACAATTAGGAAGATACGGAATATCTTTAAAAGAACTGCAGAGAAATAATCAACATTCAGTGGGTTAGGAAAATGTTGGCGGAGATGATGTGGTAGTATAACTATGCTCAGATCAGATACTGGAGAAGTCTAATCCAAGAAATCAGCAAAATTAATAAAGTAAATGAAGAATGGGAGTCTAAAGGGGCCTCTGAGCAGTAGATTAAAAACAGGATGGGATACAAAAGTAGAGCTTATATTATTGTTGAAATTATCAATGAACACTTGCAATGTTTCATTTAATTTAAAAGCATCTGTTATCCTATTGGTTCTTCCCCCACTTAAAATTTTATGATTTTTGATGATTTAATTTTCCACTAAACAAAGAACTAAGACTTCTAAATATGCTAAATAAGAAAACTTTATCATCTGCTCTTATGGTTTTGGGTAACTGAGAAAATAAGAGTGGATGAAGTAGTTCCAAGATTTTTCAGTCGCACCAGCCCACAAAACATTTAATATGAAATGATGCAATTGTAACATGGGAGAATGAGTAGATCTTCATTGCCAACACTAAATGAAATTCAGCTACAATGGAACAAAACACCACCAACATGGTTCTCTCAGACAGCCTCAGATATCCCCAGCTCCTTTGATTCACCCTACCAAGTGAATGTTCATCATGTTAAACCTGTGGCCACACAGACAAAAAGCATGAAAACTTGTGTGGTCAACCTCATCAATACATCTGACCCACTGTCATGTGGATCTTCAGAAAAAAAAGCCAAGAATGGAAGGTTGGAATAGAAATAATCTGAAAAAAGAAATTTGTTGAGTGCTGCTGTGTTATTTGATTCACCTCTCACATCTGATAATATTTAAAAGAAAGAAAAATATAAGAAGGAGAATGAAGAAATAACCTCTACACACACACACACACACACACAAGGGGAAGGATGAGGAAAAACTTTCTTATAAATCTTGTTTAGAACATTATATGGAGATGTTTAGTATTCCCATCTAGGCTTCCTTTGTGGTCTTAGAGTGGATCAAGTCCTACAGCCATTCTTCCTCCGCAACAAAATTTCTGGAGTCTAGTGTGACAATGAGGGTTCATCTTTACACACCTCATCCATACTTTATTGCAAACTTTATGCAAACTCAAATTTCTCAAAACACAAAAGAATCTTTAAAATCTTCTGCAGCCTTTCTCTCAGATATGGCACAGTCTGTTGTTAGACATTGTTTAGGGCAAGAAGAAACTTGAAAAGCATTGGATCTCTCCCGGAGATGTTGGACCAGAGTAATTACCAGGTCCACTGGGCCACTTCATAGGGGGCTAATGACAACACTAACATAAAATTTCCACTGATATATAAATTCTTACCTAAGCACTAGAGCAACAATTATTTTCCCTAAATTAAAAAATAACTGAAATTCCCCCATTATATCTCGTGTTTATTTTATTGGCATACAACAAACATCTCAGATTTTCAAGTAATCCAAGTCGATCTATGCTCACAAATCAAAATGCAGAAAATGGGGACCAAGTCAGAGCAATTTTCCTTGCCGCATCATCTTTCAGTACAGTGACTGAAAACAGGGGCTATAGAGACAGACTGTGCATGCATGCTCAGTCGTGACTCTTTGTGACTCCGTAACTGTAGCCCACTAGGCTCCTCTGTCCGTGGAATTTTCCAGGCAAGAATACTGGAGTGGGTTGCCATTCTCTTCTCCAGGCAGAGCCAGACCATTTGAGTTAAATACAGCTCTGTCACATAGTTTCTTAAATAATTTCCCCCAAATTTGGCATTTGCAAATGTGGGCAATGATTGCACTTATCTTGTAGAGTTGCTGGAACACTAAATGAGATTATTTTACTGTACTTACAACAGTGCCTGTCATATAACAAGCACCGAAAAAACACACAAAAACAACAACTTTTAGTTGCTATCATGATAGATCATTTTATTCCATTTAGTCAACACTCAACACACTTTGAACATGTTTTTATATTCTTTTATTGAATACCTATCTCCACATAAATAAGCAAGGTTACTGTTTTTAGGAAGCTTATGCTTTGAGCAGTGAATTTTGATTCCAGCAGGTTAAAGTTTGGGATATTCAGTAGAAGTGGGCAGTGACTCGTGGTGTTATCTGTACAATTCAGCACACGTAAGAACAATTGTTGGGATATTATTCCTCTGCCCACAACGATGCATACAAGAATCACATTTTCTTACCACCACTTGCTTTTGTATTTATCTTTCAACTTGAGCTCATTGAGTTGAGCTTCCCTGCTCCAAATCTGGTGCAATTCCACAGGGCCCCACACTCAATAGGGGCCACACTTGACTTAATGCTCTGTCATGAAATCCTTGATGATTGTTGTATTCCCATTTTCAGTTTGTGCTATTCCTTCAAATTATATAGCTGGTCATTCCTGAAGCCATGTCATTTTCATCCCTATAACTACAGGAATAGTACTAAAAGCTTGATAAATTTTACTGAAGGAATGACATTTATGAACAAATGAATGAATTAACTGCATGGATGAATGGATGACTCTGAAAACAGTCAAGTGAGACATTTAAACCCAAATAATATTGTTTTTTTCCTTAAAAGAGACAATGAGTGGTCAAGCCAGGATCCCATAAAGCATTGCCAGGGATGCTAGCTGTCCAGTGGCACAAAGTCCCTGGCATTGCTTTGGTGGGTTTCAACCATGGAGTTCCCACCAGTGTTAATGGGCATTGGGAAAGGGAATCAATGGTTGGCCCGAGTGAGGCCTGCAGTACTCCTTTTGATAACTGGATTCAGTCACATTTACTCCTTAAAGGTTATTCATTATTTTAAATAATTTTGTTAAATGCTCGAGAGGGAAAATGAAGATGTATTAATAAACACACAATTATATAGGTTAGAGCAACAACGCAGTGCTGGTCATTCAGGAACCTTGTGCTAATTTTAATTAGCTGCTTTCCCTTGCTTTCAAATGTAATTAAAGGAGCTTAGTTGTGCTCAGTGATGCAAGCCACCTTATTTAATCACTAACATTATTTCCCTGAACTATTAATGATTTTCAAAACGCTTGTTTATGCAGAATTAGAACAGTAATTACCTTACCAGTTAATTTTGTACCTTCACATTTCACACCTAGCTCAAACGTCATTCATTTACCACGGCTTCTCTGTCAAAACAAAGAAATGCTTGTTCTAAATGTGCTTCTGAGTGCCAAATTGAAAGCCAAGTTTTGTAACACTAATAAAGTAGCTCCCAAGTGAAACAGGTGTAGTAATTTAGACCCTTCCTGTCTCGAGCTTGCACGTACATGCTATGTCTTTTCTTTATTAGCTTTAAAATGAGAGCTTGGTGTGCAAAATAAGCTATTTAATTCAGACTTGTGGAGCAGAATATAATCTTTAATTTAAACTAGTGCAATAAAAAGAGGCCTTTAATTTTAACTGGCATGTGCGTGTGAATTTGAATTAATAATCCAGAAAATTGAAACTGTTTTGCCGCTGTTGCTGAATATTGACTGTTCTTCACATGCCCTTAGTTTCACTCACTCGATTTCTCCCTAACCATAGCTAGTGCTTTCTGTCCCATTTTTTTCCCCTCCCTCATGATGTAGTTGCTTTACGTAAGGCAGAGCTTTCTGGAAAAACGTCTCAGTTGACTGAACTCCCTTTTCCAAAAGAAAAGCACTTTATTAAAGAAACACTAAACCTGCAAATTTAGTTTACAAAAAGAAAATAATTGGTGTATTCATTATAGCTACTTAAGATCTAATTCAAGTGTACTCTGAATTAATGCCTGTTTGAATTCTTAGATGGGAAGAGTATCTACCCACATTCCTAACGACAAAATATCTCTGAATCCAAAGGCACCAATTTCTATCCTGAAGTTTGATCTCCTATCAGAAACAAATTTTTAGAAAGTGTTCAGTTTTACCTATGATGCTGTAGTGATGATGATTTAGATAGAATGCAATCTTACCTATCTTACAGAGTTGCATGTGGATTACCTATCCAGGAAACCCCCAGGTTTGCTGCTAACCCTGACTGGACACTCCTTCCCTGCATCCCAGAAACATTGAGCATGTGTGCACACAATCAGCTCCTTATCACTATGTATGAATTCCTCCATTAATGTGGGGCCTTTGTAATTGATCACACTTCTTTGCTAAAAAACATTTCCCAGGGTCTCAACACCTCAGGGCTGTGGCTATGTCTTTTCAGTTAATATTTGCATATGATGTAATAAATTTCTGAGGTGGAAATTAATACCAGAAGCATAAGTGTGAACTCAAAAATGTCAAATAGGTGGACTATTGTGCAAAAAACCACTGAACTGAAAGAATGTCAAGAATATTGGGAAATATAAAATACACATTTTAGGGCAGTGAAAGGGAGAAAATAATTTCATTAGGAATTAGGAGAGTTTATTGCTTTTATCTGATAGCATTTAGACTAGAAAGAGGGAGAAAAAAAAGGAAAAGTAAAAAAAGGAGATTCCTCAGGCTGGTATATTTGGAATCAAACAACAGTGTAGGCAAGCTCCTGACAGAGTTGACACTGAATACATGCAGCCTCCTCTTCCCCACAAAGCATCCCAACGGGCCTTCAGCAGGAGGAGCCAAAATCTGCAGGAGAGATGAGAGCACCCTTCTAAGGGAGAGACCATGGATGGAATCCCAAAAGCCCCACTAACCACGAAGCCAAATATAGCTAGATGATAAACAGCCAGCCAGCCAGAAATAGATATGCACTTATGTAAATATCTATACCTTTCTGATAGTTCATAAAGCTCTTTTAATAGAAGGCAAAGCTTTTCATTAATTAAAGCTCAAAATTTAAATCGCTACAAGGCAATCATTTGTGGAGGTAATACTCCTTGACACCAGAATGCAGTAGTCACCGTGAAGGTCAACATGGGTAAGAAACAGCCTTACTTGATTTCAGCTTGGTGGTTACATAGAGAAGACTTGTGCAGAGGCATTTGAAGCCATACAGAAGATTTTGAAAAGGCAGAGGAACCAGAGATCAAATTGCCAACTTCCATTGGATCATCGAAAAAACAAGAGAGTTCCGGAAAAATGTCTACTTCTGCTTTTTTCACTATGCCAAAGCCTTTAATTGTGTGGACCACAACAAACTCTGGAAAATTCTTCAAGAGATGGGAATAACAGACTACCTGACCTGCTTCTTGAGAAATCTGTATGCAGATCAGGAAGCAACAGGTAGAACTGGACATGGAACAACAGACTAGCTCCAAATCAGGAAAGGAGTGTGTGAAGATGTATATTGTCACCCTGCTTATTTAACTTATATTGCACAGTATCATGAGAAACACTGGGCTGGATGAAGCACAAGCTGGAATCAAGATTGCCAGGAGAAATACCGATAACTTCAGATATGCAGCTAACACCACCTTTATGGCAGAAAGCGAAGAACTAAAGAGCCTCTTGATGAAAGTGAAAGAGGAGAATGCAAAAGTTGGCTTAATATTCAACATTCAGAAAACTAAGATCATGGCATCCGGTCCCATCACTTCATGGCAGATAGATGGGGAAACAGTGGAAACAGTGGCTGACTTTATTTTTCTGGGCTCCAAAATCACTGCAGATGGTGACTGCAGTCATGAAATTAAAAGATATTTGCTCCTTGGAAGAAATGCTATGACAAACCTAGACATTTTAAAAAGCAGAGACATTACTTTGCCAACAAAGTTGACTAGATCTATCTAGTCAAAGCTATGGTTTTTCCAATATTCATGTAGAGATGTGAGAGTTGGACTATTAAGAAAGCTGAGCATGGAAGAATTGATGCTTTTGAACTGTGGTGTTGCAGAAGACTCTTGAGAGTTCCTTGGACTGCAAGGAGATCCAACCAGTCCATCCTAAAGGAGATCACTCCTGAATATTCATTGGGAGGACTGATGCTGAAGCTGAAGCTCCAGTACTTTGGCCACCTGATGTGAAGAACTGACTCATTAGAAAAGACCCTGATGCTAGAAAAGATTCAAGGTGGGAGGAGAGGCAGAGGACAGAGGATGAGATGTTTGGATGGCGTCATTGACTCGATGGACATGAGTTTGAGTAATCTCCGAGAGTTGGTGATGGATAGGGGAGCCTGGCGTGCTGTAGTCCATGGGGTCACAAAGAGTCGGACATGACTGAGTAACTGAACTGAACTGAACTGAGTGCCACCTGGGAAACCCATGATGGGAAGCCCATGGTTTTGTATAGTGTTGCTTTTATTTCTTGTAATTTGGTCAAATCTCCCCACACTAGGATTAACTGCAGAGAACAATTTCCTGGATGGCAGGATTCATGTTGTATGCACCTATTTCCTCTTTTGTACTGTGCACAGTAAAGTAAAATAGTAGATAAAACCCCCAAGTTAATGATATACTAATTGATATATTGTTTAAATCATTGGCTAAACAAAAGCTAAATCTTATGATACTTTTCAATCTGCTTAATTCCCTGTGTATACAGTTCGGCACTGGCAACCTTAGTCTGTGTCATGGCTGTGTACTATACATACAATTTCATTTAGTGTTGATTATGGGCTTACCAGGTGCCAGGGATTGTGCTGAGCTCTGAGAAAGCAAAGATTAATATGGCCCAACCCTTGCCCCTAGTGAAGGAGAGAGATACATGAAATAAGTTGAACATGATGTAGTATGAATCACAGAGGGGGAATGAATCCCTCAGAGTAGATTATCAGGGACTTCTCTGGTAGTCCGGTGGTTAAGGTTTTGCCTTCCAATGAAGAGGGTGCAGGTTCGATCCCTGGTCAAGGAATTAAGTTCCCATAAGCCTTGTGGCCATAAAACTCAAAACATTATATATATATATATATAATAAAGAATTCAATTAATACTTAAAAAAAATAGTCCACATCAAAAAAATCTTTAAAAAATATTATAAATTCTTTCAAAGATTTCTAGAAATATTTGGTATATACATGCTCTGTACTATGTTTTGGCTTTATTTTTTACTGTAGTTCTAGAAGATGATCGAGGATTTTTTTCAGTTCTAAAATGTTGACTACATTTTCCTTAATTCATACTGGAATATATTCTAATATAAATCCACTTCCTATTATTAAAATCTCCTTACTATAGTGATAAGAGTCTTTCTTCATAAAGATTATTTCCCATTCTTTAATAAATGAACCCTATTGCACTCTTGGTGGGAATGTAAATTGATACATTCACTGTGGAGAACAGTATGGAGATCCTTTAAAAAAAGAAAAACTAGGAGTAAAGCAACCATACAACCTAGCAATCCCACTACTGAGCATATACTCTAAGAAAACCATAATTGAAAAAGACACACATACCCCAATGTTCATAGCACCAGTATCTGCAGTATCTATGGCATGAAAGCAACCTAGATGTCCACTGAAAGATGAATAGATAAAGAAGATGTGGTACATATATACAACAGATTATTACTCAGCCATAAAAAAGAACAAATTTAAGTCAGTTCTAGTGAGGTGAATAAACCTAGAGCCTGTTACACAAAGTGCAGTAAGTCAGAAAGAGAAAAATAAATATGGTATATTAACACAAATGTATGGAATGTAGAAAAATAGTATTGATGAACCTATTTTCAAGGAAAGAATGAAAATGAAGATGTAGAGAATGGATTTGTGGATAATGACGGAAGAAAAGAGTGGGATGAACAGAGAAAGTAGCGTAGACATATATACACTACCATGTGTAGAGTAGATAGCTGCTGAGAAGTTGCTGTAAAATGCAGGGAGCCCGGCCTGGCACTCTGTGATGACCTAGAGGGCTGGGTCAAGGGAGGGGAGGGAAGCTCAAGAGAGAGGCGATATATGTATAATTATGACTGATTTATGCTGTTGTACAGCAGAAACCAACCCAAAATTGTAAAACAATTAAATAAATTTTAAAAATAGAATGGATTCACAACAAAGTCCTACTATATAGCACAGGGAACTATATCCAATGCCCTGGAATAAACCATAATGGAAAAGATTATGAAAAAAGTATGTGTATCTATATTTATAACTAAGTCACTCTGCTGTACAATGGAAATTAGCACAACACTGTAAATCACCCATACTTAAATTCAAAGAGACAACCAAAAAAGAAGAATAAAGAGTACTTTGCAAGTATAATTGAAAGTAATCTTCAAGTTACTTTTCACTTTTCTGTATCGTTCTTCTATTTTCTCTTGTATTTCTTTTCTCCCTTTACTTTCTTTCTCCCTCCCTCACTTCCTGTAAACATATGGTCTTGTAAGACATTCTTCATTGAATATAAAGGCTGATGAAACCATTATCTACCCTTAAAGATCTGACAGCTTTGTGAGGAAGATGTGATCAGGTGTTCCTACAGTAATCACAAATAAAGTACTTCAGTTCAGTTCAGTTCAGTTCAGTTCACTTCAGTTGCTCAGTCGTGTCTGACTCTCTGCGACCTCATGAATTGCAGCACACCAGGCCTCCCTGTTCATCACCATCTCTCGGAGTTCATTCAGACTCGCGTCCATTGAGTCCATGATGCCATCCAGTCATCTCATCCTCGGTCGTCCCCTTCTCCTCCTGCCCCCAACCCCTCCTAGCATCAGAGTCTTTTCCAGTGAGTCAACTCTTCGCATGAGGTGGCCAAAGTATTGGAGTTGCAGCTTCAGCATCATTCCTTCCAAAGAAATCCCAGGGTTGATCTCCTTCAGAATGGACTGGTTGGATCTCCTTGCAGTCCAAGGGACTCTCAAGAGTCTTCTCCAACACCACAGTTCAAAAACATCAATTCTTTTTGGCTCTCAGCCTTCTTCACAGTCCAACTCTCACATCCATACATGGCCACAGGAAAAACCATAGCCTTGACTAGACGGACCTTAGTCAGCAAAGTAATGTCTCTGCTCTTGAATATACTTGGGAATTCAAAATGAATAAAAAAAAATAATCAGAAAAAGAGTGATGGAAGAATTAGATATGTGTGATTCCCATAGGAATGAGAGTTGAGGAAATGCATTCTAGGTTGAGAAAGCAGGTAACAAGAAGGAGAGAAAGAGAGAGAAAGAAAGAAAAGAAGGAAGGAAGAAGGAAAGAAGAAACAGAGAAGGAGGGAAGGAGGGAAGAAGGAATGATGAAATTTGGTGTCCTTATGAAATTCCAAATAATAATCATTATTGGATGGAAGAAGTAAGACATGTAATGGAAAATGAAACTGCAAAAGCAAGTCAAAGTCAGAGGTTGGATACTCTTGCATGTCGTTTAGGAGAACATTCTCCAGGCCACTGAGGCCTCAAGAAAAACAATAAAAATAAATGAGTACCTCCTTGGATTTTAGAAGACAGAAATGATAAAGCATGAACTTTGAAATTAGGAAGAACCAGTTTAAATTTTAGTGATTCCATTTGCTAACTGCTTAAGCACAAGAACATTTCTTAAACCTCTCCCTTAGCCTCAGTTTCCCCATTGGTAGAATGGGATAATAAACCTCCCTCATGGATATGTCCTGGAAGTGAATCCTTGCACTGTTGCAAAATGCCTGTGCCTGGTATAGAGGATAAGCCATAAAATGTTTCCCATCTCCTTCCTTGTGTTTCCTATTTGCATTAATGATACGTCTTATGTGTTTTGACACCTCACCTCCCCTTGCCCACCCAATCAGTGGACAAATCCTGTCAATTCTACCTCTGCCCTAGCTCTTATATCCATATTTTTAGTGACCTTATCCCATCATCTTGTTGTTCAGTCACTTAGTCATGTTTGACTCCTGGCAACCCCATGGACTATAGCACGCCAGCCTTCACTATCTTCCAGTTTGCTCAAATTCATGTCCATTGACTCAGTGAGGTTATCTAACATCCTCTACCCTATTTCAGACCTTGATTACTACTTGTCTGAGCTATTGCTTTAGGCTTCATTCTGATTTAGGCCACCTCTAAGCCATCTACTCTCCAGCCCATCCTGCTGAGAGGCTGGATTAATATTCTTATAGTCCTTTCCTCATTCTATCAGTGTCCTTGCTAAAATGTACCCATGGTTCTGAATAGTCTGTAGAGTTAAATCTAAACTCCTTAGTTTCATATTCAGGGCCTCACAATGCCTGGACATACCTTTTTCAATATAAGCCCCCATTAATTACTATATTTCAGTCAAATAAAAAGATTTCTTGTTTCCCACATTGCCCTGTGATCTTCAGACTCTGCATCTTTGTCCGTCATTCACTGCCTGGAATCTGTTCCTCCTAGCACAATTCATTCAACCATGAAGGAAACTGACTTGATGAGAAAGACATTGGGGGAAGTTAGAAAGAAACTGCATCCTTGCTGACATCATTGAACCACTGAAATAACTGATCCTAGGACCACTCAACCTCAGAACTTCTTACGTAAGCTAATAAATTATTTGTAGTTTAAGACAGTTGCATTGGGTTATTTTATAACTAACAGTTAAAAGCATCCTTTATGATAGTATGGCCACTCCCTTAAAGAGCTCATAATTTAGCATGATAACATAGGACAAATAACTTGCAAACAATTATTTGTATATTGGGATAAACATATCTTCCAGAAGGATTCATGTCTCCATTCTCTGTACCCCTGTGAAACTACAGTTGTTGAATCATTCTGATCCATTGGCCACAAGAAAACCAAAGATTTCAGAAATAATTACAAAGTTTACCAATGTTCCAAATACACCAGTAACCCCACTCTACTGGCCTAGAAGCTGTCCAACGTCTCTCCTAAAATGACACAAAGGCAGAAGAGATGATCTGTGGACTTCCTTTCTTGCAAAGGATACATACACAGTACCTGCTATGGTTCCCATGCTTGGCTTTGCTGTTGCTCTCCTTTCAGGAGAATTCTCTCTCCTGGCATGCAAATAATTTCAGAAAATTAGATATTACAACTTTAGAATGAATAAACAATCCCTTTCTTGTCTAAAATTTAGCTTTCCTCCTCAGGGGACTTCTAGAAGCATTTCTCTAAAAAAGCTAATATGGCCATTTTCTCCCTCTACTTCTAAGGAATCTCCCCCCAAATAAGACTTTGATGTTACAGAGTTCCTCTGTTGGATAATCCAACATGAATCTTGTGTTCTAAACATCTCCAACTTCATTATTAACTTTTACTTAATAGTGTTATTTACTTGAGTGAGTACATGCATTGTCTTCTAAAGCAACAAGTTTTCCGAGGGGAGTTTTCTTATCTGTTTCATCTTTGTTGTCCTAGCATAGCCTCCTGAACATTACTGTTGCTGTCAAAAATAAGGAGAATATAGAGTAGCTAGGTCTTCCCAAGTGGCTCAGTGGCAAAGAATCCACCTGATGATGCAGGAGTTGCAGGAGATATGGGTTCAATCCCTGGGCTGGGAAGAACCTATGGAGGAGGGCACAGCAACCCACTCCAGTACGTGAAGAATACCATGCACAATCTCATGGACAACCCCAGGGACTGTAGCTTGGAACCTGCCGAAAATAAGAAAACTCTTATTATCTCTCTTCTCTGATTATCTCAACTATGAATTCTGCCCTCCTGAACCAATTAAGATATTTATGTCACTTTAAATAATTTCAAGGATGAAATGAGACATAAGAAAAAAATAAATAAAAGCATTTCAAAAGCGCCAGTTTTATAAAACTGAAGTTTTATATGCAGAAGCTTTATATGCAGACAATGTGTACTGTTCCGTAGGTGATTTCAAAACAGCACCATTTGGATAATCTACTTTGTAACCTGCAATTTTCTGCTTTTTACATGGGGGAATATATTTATTAAGCTATTTATAGACTTTTAACATATAATTTACTGTCCTAAACACTTATTTCTTGATCTTTGCTCTTTATACCAGACATCCATTTAGTACAGCGTATATAATTCAACTGTCATAATAAGAGAGGCAAAATGAAAACACTGTATTAATTTGGTACGGAATTATGTTTTAGTAACTTTTTTCCTGCATTTTGGTTATATTATTTATACATATAAATTAAATAAATCATTTCCATAAGAGTTTTAACCAAATTTGAGTGGGCTTTTTGTAATGGTTTCTACCTCCTACAAGTTTAATGATACCATATTGAAGGAATTCTAGTCACTGAAAGGATTCTAGAAGGTAGCACAGTAGTTGTGTTGCACTTATTCAAAAGTGATACGAAAGGTCAATTCCATTTAAGATTTCAAATATAGACCCTAATTTTAAAGCTGTTGAACACCTTACATATAATCATGAACACTTTATGTGTAATAGTGGCAGTGTTAGTTTAAGAAAAATATATATTGAACTTTACAGTAAATATATTTAACATTTAAATATGTTCTGTATCTTAAAGAGCTTAGGAAACTTAAGGTGACAAAAAATATTTCCAATATTTCTACAATGCCCAAGATTCATGGTCTCCAGGCAACTAGGGAGCACATAGCTGCACAGGGTATGTATGGCCTGTTCTTCCAGCACCATTGTGTGTTTGGTTGATGATTATTCAAAGCCAGTCTCAAACTTGCTATTAGCTCCCTCACTGCTTTAATACAACTAGTCCACCGTTCATAAAAGTCAAGGACCAGTTCATCAGAACCAGGACAGTGCAGGTTTCCAAACTTGTAAAACAAGTTTTTTTCTTGTTAGCATATATGACTACAAACACTATTGGTCCATTCTTAAACAACCTCTACTTTTTGTAAATACTTTCAAAGACATTTACCCAGCTTTTAAACTAATCTGTCAAAGGAAAAATACTTGGATTATAAGTACACACAGAATTTTTTAGAGATATTTTTTCTTTGTCGTTGATAATGGTGGACCTTGAATGACTCTCAACTAATCATGGGTGAATAATAGTGGCTTTCATAAAATTCAAATAAACCATAGCATGCATAACTTGAGAGGAATAAGGGACCAAGCAGCTAAAAACTTGATGAGTCTTCTTAAAAATGTAACAGAGAAATGACCCTTTAACTTAGATTTTTGGTCTTCTTCCATTAAAAAAAAAGAATTTATAGTAACAGGTCGATCTCAAGAGCATAACACTTCAGGAAATAATTAAAACACAGAGGAATAAATAGAGTATATGTCATTTATATAATGCTAAAAATTGTCAAAAAAAAAAAAAAAGGTTAACCAAGAATCCAGGTTATGGTTACCTGAAGGATGCAAAGCTGAGAAAGTGAGATTTAAAGAGGCAAATAAAAGACTTCCAAAATTCCTGCGAAAACTTTAGAAAACAGCATATCATAGAACACTCTGAAATTAGTTGGTAGATAGTAGGCAAAATTGTCTTTCTTTATAATTATTTTTGGTGAGAAAAGCTTATTAATATTTTCAGGAGGGCAAAAAGGCTTATGGCATACTAGTTCACTTTGAAAATGTCAGTCTTAATATTATAAATGCTCAGAAAGTCTTCTCAGGAGAACTTCCTGATGTTTTGCACATCTCATCAGGAATGTGGACAGAGGAATAAAGTGGCATTTGATTTGCTGGACAGTGTGGTGTTTGTCTTTAGCTGTCAATTAAAAAGGGCTGCAATTCCACTCATCTGGAGAAGATTAGAATACTCTGCAAAATCAGAGAAAATGCAACCATAGAATGCTGGCCAGTCATAGAATGCTCCCCAGCTCACTTTGGAAGAGAACATAGTCCTACCTAACTGTACAAGGATGAATAAACTACATTCTCAACACACTAACTCCACGAGACAAAAATGTTCCTGGGCCCTTACATTTCAAGTCATGAACCATAAAGATTACCTGACATGGAAATTCTTCATTCAAAAGGAAAAAAATTCGCTTTATATACAAATAGCATTTTATTTTTGAATCTGAAACTTTGAGAAATTAATCACTTATTTAGATAATCTGGAAAGTTTTATATGTTAAAGTGAATATACTTAGTCATATGCTGTCTGTCAAAAGAAAGCTCACATTTTAAATTCCAAGTTTAAACCTGAATAATTTCAATAGTTTTTCATATGTTTCTCTAAAAGCACATCCACCTGTTCTAAGAAGAGAGTGTTTATTGCTATAATTATTTACAGGCCATTCAAATGCAGGATGAAACATGTATGCATGCATATACACATGCATACCTGTGGATACATATACACAAAGATACAAGCACACATGTATATACATATTGCATAGATAGATATATGTATTTGAGTAAAAATTTGAATAAAAATATACTTCTTTTTGTTGCCTTAAAATTAATTTTGCGCTGTGTTGTACTTAGTCGCTCAGTCATGTCCAATTCTTTGTGATCCCATGGATGGTAGCCCACCAGGCTCCTCTGTCCATGGGATTCTCCAGGCAAGAATACTGGGATGGGTTGCCATGCCCTCCTCCAGGGGATCTTCCCAACCCAGGATTGAACCCCGGTCTCCTGCACTGCAGGCGGATTCTTTGCTATTTGAGCCATCAGGGAAGCCCGAAATTAACTTTAAAGGATTTCATAATTGCATTCCGTGTTAAATACTATGTGCCTTGGTGGTAAAGAATCTGCCTGCCAATACAAGAGGCGTGGGTTTGATCCCTGAGTCAGGAAGATCCACTAGAGGAGGAAATGGCAACCCACTCCAGTATTCTTGCCTGGGAAATCTCACAGAGGAGTCTAGTCAGCTACAGGTCATGGGGTCTCCAAAAGAGCTGGACTCGACTAAGCAATTAAACAAACAACAAATATGCTATAAGCCTTGCATTACATCATTATATCACTGAACACAAATATTCCCCCAAAGACCTGGCTCAGGAAAGTGCGAGAACATAGCTGTCTGTCCTATCCTTGTTTGGGTTGAAGTCCACCTAAGTCTAACTAGGAGAAAATGACTTGCTGCCAAGAGCAGAAACAAAGGTAGAGGACAATGTTAGCCTTGGACCATGGGGAAATTGAAGGCAGTCATGGAAAAGGAAACGGTAACCCACTCCAGTATCCTTGCCTGGAGAATCCCACGGACGGAGAAGCCTGGTAGGCTACAGTCCATGGGGTCGCAAAGAGTTGGACACGACTGAGCAACTTCACTTCACTTCACTTCACTTCATGGAGACTCATGCTTCTGGACTTACCCATTTGATCTAGCCTGGAAAATCCTGAAGGGACTGCTGTGAATCAATCACGTCCTCTTAGGTTCTGATTTGTATATTTTTCTATAATAAATCTTCAGTACATAAGGCTTTAGGGTGAAACTCCAGCACACACAGGCTAGTGAAAGGATGATATCTCCTGGATCGAGTGTTCTAATCCTTGAGCCCTTTCAACACCATTCCATCTCCTTGAGTTTAGTGCACTACCTGAAGCCAAGCTTCCACAGTGAGAAATGAGTGGAGACCTTGCAATCTGTCATCCTCAAATCACAATATAGGCAGAGTTGTTCCTTTAGTAATTGAATCTAGGTGCAGTGTAGAAAAAGAATAGCTGAGTTCTAACACCAGCTCTGCCATCAATTTACTGTGTGCCTCTGAGCAAGTCACTTCACTTCTCTGAGCCATTGTTTCCTCCTCTGTAAAATAAGATTCCTTAATTGCTTTAATGTGGTCCAAGGACTTTGGAAGTCTCTGAATTCCTTTCAGGTTGTTGGTGAAATCAAAATCTTTTTGAATAATAATACTAAGAGGTCATCTGCCTGTTTGACTTTCATTGGCTCACAAGTATCCACTGGAATTTTCCGGAGACTACGTGAGCCAGTCATTAGACAGAGGTATGTCTAATACCTTGGTAGCTCACATAAGCAAATCAAAACCATAAGCAAAATCAAGCAAGAGCCATCTCAACCAAATCCAGGAAAGTCAAACCTAAGAACACTAATCACAAATAGCTGAGGTAGGTTTCCCAAAGAAGACAACCTTCAGCTATAGGCAAAGAATTGCTTTGCTTTGCTTTCATCTTCTCTCTGAAAATCTTGCCCCTAGTTCCTGTTGGTGGACCTCTCCTAATCACTTTCTTTGGCAGTGCCCAATTTCAATCCAGGCATACTCAAATTCTTAAAAAGTTTAACATGCCTCAATTTATCTTTTAATACACATAATATCAAAATAAAGGTAGAAGTATATATGAAAATCTAGCTATCTTCCATTAAACCATGCCTTAAAAATATTTACCAAAGTAAAACAATGTCACTCTTCTTATTAATAAAAATATAGTTGCTTCTCATAGAAATGTGTTATTTTATTTATTGACACCATATTTAGTAATATTCTTGTTAAATGAATGAATAAACACTTGAAATTTTCACTTTCAACATCTAACAAATAATAATGAGAGCTACAGCTCACATAAACCAAAACTCTTTGGGGTCCTCAGTGATTTTTGACATTGTAAAGTAGCCCTGAGATCAATAAATTTGAGAACTACTGAAAAAGATTATATCTGAGACTCTTTTCAGCATTATGATTCTTTGATGTTCTATATATCATCAGCTATTATTACCTAGAGTGAGCAACATCACAGGAGAACTAAAATCTCCAGTTTACTCTGTCCTGTATAGACATAATCTATAAATAATTCATTGAAAATATTTCCTAAACTAAACAAAAATTGGTAAATAATTATCTACCCTGAGAACTTATTAGATGCAAAATCTTCCCCCGAAGAGTCACCCACATCTACTTATCTCTATATGGTTTACCCTGCATTTTGACATCTCTGTTCCTAAAATTTTTATTTTCAATGTGTGTAGCAGAAATTAGTACCTGTTCCAAAATCAGCCACTTGTGGAGTAGAGGAAGCCCATATAGTGACTCAGTGCAAAATTCTAACCGAGAGTGTCTTTGTCTCAATGAAAACAAATTAATCAATCAGGACTTCACCTTGAGGAACTTGTAGGTGACATGTGGAGAGATCTATAAAGAGTCCTGTTTCACACATTCTGAAAGTCACATGGGTAGAACTGAATCCACAAAGTAGGAAGAGCCATATGATAGTAGAAGCAACAATTAAACAGAAACCATGAGACAGAAGAAACTGAGAGAAAAGCCACCAGTGAATAAAACAGGGGAAAGGGGAAGTGGAAACAGAAGGAGGAGCAAGGACAAAAATAATCTGCTGCACAAGAAGGGCAAACTGCTAGAACTGCTTCAGCCTGCTGGGATAGTTTCCCACATGATGGTTCAGGTGTCCAAAAGCCAAGTGCTCAATTGCTAGAGTTCTCCTTACATGTGTTCCGTCCCTAGGTCATATCCAGCTCTTTGCAGCCCTATGGACTGTAGACCACTAGGCTCCTCTCTCCATGAGATTTCTCAGGCAAGAATACTGGAGTGGGTTGCCATTGCCTTCTCCAGGGGATCGTCCCAGAACAGAGATCAGGGATGGAACCCATGTCTCCTGCACTGGCATGCGGATTCTTTACCACTGAGCCACCAGGGAGGTCTTATACCCTTTCTTATTTTTATGTATATGTGCAATAGCCAGGACTTCCCAGGTGGCGCTGTGGTGTTAAAAAAAAAAAAAGAAGAAGAAGAAGAAAGAAAGAAAATTCACGTGCCAATGCAGGATATGCGAATCCTGTTCCTGGGTCAGGAAGATCCCCTGGAGAAGGAAACGGCAAGCCACTAAGGAAACGGCAAGCCACTCCAGAATTCTTGCATTTGAAATTCCATGGACCAGAGGAGTCTGGCAGGCTACAGTCATGGGGTTAAAAGGACTTAGATACAACTGAGCACACAAGCACATGAAGTAGCCAAGGAAACTGTGATGTGTTTTTTTATTCCCGAAAAACTCTAACACACACAGCTCAACAGGGCTGGAGCATATATTAGGAAACTGAAATTTAAAAGGATGAGCAAGGGAAACAGTGTATTTGTCTAAAGCAAATTCGTATACATAACCTTTAGAGAGTTATGTATATGACTTCCTACATACATTGTATATTACATACAAATGAATAATATACAAATGCATAATCTTAGAGTTGTAAACTCCATCCTATTTAAGGAACTCACAAAATATCAATAAAATTCCAATTACTAGTAGGGATTGGAGAGAAACTGACCAATGCTAAAACAGGGTGAAAGAAAAGGAGAAAGGACAAAGTTACTCAAGGGCAATGAAAGAGTTCTACTCTTTGGGAACTTGTAAGAGAGAGAAGCTAAGAATAACAACTGAAAGCAAAAAAATAATAATAAATTGATATTATTATTAGAGACCAAAATGGGTTAAAAGAGCCTACATTTCCAAACAATCCCTTTTGTTCCTGAGAAACAGGATACTTAGATTTGTATATTGCTTATCTGCCTCCACTGCTAAAAGGTATCAAGAGTAAGGATATCACAAATTTCACTGGCTGATCATCTATTCACTATCACATTTCTCCACCTATTTACTACTTTCTTCAGTATATTTGTGTTGAGTGTCAGGATTAGTGTTGGAGGCCCAAACAGATTAGGCATCCGGGGACTTCTGGGGGATGAGAGGAGTAAATAAAGGCTGCCAGGCACTACCATGGGTACAAGCATGGCACAGACATTGCCCATGCTTCCAAGAGTTGATAATCAAAGAAACAAGAAACTAAATTCTTAAGGTGCAAGGTAGTTGTGATCCATGTCTTGAAATGGCCATCGAGTCTTGACCAAGGCTATGGATGACTTTGTGAAGGAATATTTCAACTAGGTCTTAGAAAATGAGTAGGTTTATGATAGGTAAAGATGACATATAAATGGATGGGGAAGGCAAAAATAAGGCCACACAAACAGATGCAAATGGGGCTTATTTGAAAGACATCAAAGAGAAGTCCTAGTGAAGAAAATTTTCTTAACATTGTTTCATAGGTACTAGGAGAAGGCACTGGCACCCCACTCCAGTACTCTTGCCTGGAAAACCCCATGGACAGAGGAGCCTGGTGGGCTGCAGTCCATGGGGTCGCTGAGTCGGACAAGTCTGAGGGACTTCACTTCACTTTTCACTTTCATGCATTGGAGAAGGAAATGGCAACCCACTCCAGTGTTCTTGCCTGTAGAATCCCAGGGACGGGGAAGCCTGGTGGGCTGCTGTCCATGGGGTCGCACAGAGTCAGACACGACTGAAGCGACTTAGCAGCAGTGCAATAAGGACAAAGCTTTTCAAACCTGGATGACTGAGAGGATGACTGTGGCTTTAATAAGAATCTGGAAATAAGGAGCTGGAAACAGAGCATCGGAGCCCGACAGGTTAGCACTAGAGACAGGAATTTGGATACATTCAATTTCCAATGCAGTGCAGGAGACACAGGAGACAAGGGTTCAATCCCTGAATTGGGAAAATCCCCTGGAGGAGGGCGTGGCAACCCACTCTAGTGTTCTTGCCTGGAGAATCTCATGGACAGAGGAGCCTGATGGGCTACAGTCCATGGGGTCACACAGAGTCGGATGCAACCAGAGCGACCGAGCACAAGATAGACTTGAGGTCATGACAGGGAAGGAGAGGGAGAACACAGGAAGAGGAGAGGCCTGAGGCAACAGCAGAGCTAAAAGCTGTGATAACGAGGCAAAAGCAGGAAAAGATCGCGTGAAAAAGACAACCAAGTCAGAAACATGGAAGAGGAAACTGAAAGGCATTCTCCTGGAAGCCAGCGGAGGAACGTTTCACATTGCTCAACTGTCCGGGCTGTATCCAGTCCATCAGGAGATCAAGTCGACCCAGCCTTCCAAATCTGTTCTTTCTGACTCCTTTTCACCCTTGTCATTCCCCCCAGGCCTCATCTCCTCCGGCCTTGGACTGGTGCAATCACCCCTGCTTCTGCTTACCTACCCGCAGTGTTCTCAGACCAACACAACAATCCCAGTGAGACCTTTCAAATGGCAAGCAGATCACATCAGTCCTCTTCCCAATAACCCTTCACTTGCTCCCCAGTCTTTAAAAGCCAAAGAGCTTACAATGACCAACAACTCTCAGTCCCCACGTGACCTCTCCATGCGTTACCTCTCCAAACTCATCTCTCACTACTTGCCCCAACTCAGTCTCTCCATTCTACCACTGCCGCTTCTAAAACCTAACACATTCCTGCATTGGGGGCCTTTGCACTACAGGTCTCCCTTTTAGTTCAAATGAGAAATCTAGGGCACAAAATTCAAAGAAGTAAGGTAGTAAAAATGCCAATCCTGAGAGGGCCTGATGCCTTCAATTTTGAGACGTCTCATTTGCCTCACCAGTCTTGGCTCTCTGTATGTTTCACAATTGATAATACAGTTCTTGTTTAGTATATCAATTACTTACTGTCTGCATTCTTCATTTAGAATATAAGGACAGAAATGTTTAGTTTCTATGTTCATGGATACATTTCCAACGCAGGAACAAAAAAGGGTGGTATGGCCCAGAAACATCACATGCTGTAGATAAGTCATATAATTGAGAGACTAAGAAGCAGTTGAAAGATTTGGGAGTCAATCTTTCCAAGAACACATTCAAGGTCAGAAAGCAAAGTCTGGATGGTTAAAGAAAGATGGTTAAGAAGTGACAGCAATGAATAGAAGGTCTACTTTTTAGAAACAAAACAGTAATATCCTGAAGAGTAAGGTGGTAAGCATCAGTTCCTGTTCTTGGAGTTTTTCAGAAAAGGAAAGTTGAGAAGTAAGTTCTTAGCTTGCAGGGCAGAGGCAGGCTGGATAGTGGGGCTGGGCTGGTGATCAAGGGTTGTAAGGAGAGGAGTATCCATGGTTTACAGAAAAAAAGGGAGAGATCCAGAGGGAACTGAGTTGTTGGAGATGCAAAAGACAAGTAATGATTGGTTTGGTGAAACCTTGGGTGAAGGAAAAGAGGGGAAAACAAGCCAAGAAGAGGAAATAAAAAGACCAGAAGCAGATTAATAAAAGGAATTTTTTTGAAGAGACGGTCACAACCACAAGGACTCGGTGTGACACAAAGCTCATGAGACTATTACCACATCACCTCTTAGTAGCTCTTGCTCCTGTACTGAAAGCAAGTTTACAGCTAGGAGGAATGTCAACCAAACTGAAGACTAGTTTACTGAGGAAAGTTTCAAAGTAATAGGTAAAAGCAGGTGAAAAACAAAATAGTCAAGTCTAAAGATACATTCAGGGACAAAGGAGCCTTGCAGGTATTGCTGACTCAATGGTCATGAATTTGAGTAAACTTCCAGAAGAGAGTGGAGAACAGAGGAGTCTGGCATGCTGTAGTCCATGGGGTAGAAAAGAGTCAGATGTGACTTAGCAACTGAACAACAACAAAGATAAATGCAACTGGCATGTCCAACTGTGTGTGTGTGCTCAGTCACGTCCAACTCTGCTACCCCATGCACTATAGCTCATCAAGCTACTCTGTCCATGGAATTTTCCAGGCAAGAATACAGAGTGGCTTACCATTTTCTACTCCAGGGGATCTTCCCGACCAAGAGATTGAACCTGTATTTCTTGCATCTCCTGCATTGGCAGATTCTTTGGCACTATACCACATGGGATGTCCAGCGAGTAACATCAAATTAACAATCTTTTTTAGTTCTTCAACAAGGGATTCCCAGTTTCTGTAGCCACTAAGAGATTCACTGATCATCTAAACTTGCAAATTCATTTACAAATTAGACTCACTACCACAAGCTGTGAATGAAGGGTTCTGATCTTAGGAAGTTGGAAAACAGGATGAACAAAAAAGAGACAGGTAATTTTCATCAGTGTCTGCAGCCAGCTAGAAGGATATTCAAAATTACATTTCAGATGAAGTATGAGCACAAGCAATATATTCACCTGGTGCTCACAAATCCCAGGGAAAGTTAATTAGCCACTTGGGGATGCAGTTACATTTTCTCTACCTTAGATGCACTGTGGGAAAAGGGCAAAAAGTTGGAATCACTTCTGCTAGGAATAAGATTAGTTTATACATTGGTTTCAAGCCCTGCTTTCCCACATACATGAAAAATGAAACTAGAAACATATGTGCTCTGAGGTTGTACCTGATTCTCTCCTTGTTTTAACAAGGACATCTAGAACGGTGATCAGGTCTGCTGTTTCATAGCAGGACTCACTCAAGCTTCCCCAGAGGGTTCATCGAAGCACTCATCAATATTTCACACAAGAAAACAGTGGTCACTTTTCCCAGGATCTTGAAGGATATATATATGTCTTCCCCCTGCCCCTGTATTCCTAGAAGCTCCTTCTACACATTGCATCACTTAGCTTTTTCAAATCTGCCCCAACTGGGCACATTTTCATTGTTAAGCTTCAGACAGTCCTGAGTGGTGAATTTCATTTTTATTGTATGAAAAACATTTAAAAATAGGAATGCTTCAATGAAAACAAGTATCATATGCATCCAAAACAATCAACTTCTCTTTCCAGGTTCACTCAAAATCTTGGTTAGCACCTAAGAGACGTGAGTTCAATCCCTGGAAAGATCCCCTGAAGTAGGAAATGGCAACCCATTCCAGTATTCTATACTGGAAAATTCCATGGACAGAGAAGCCTGGCAGGCTACAGTCTATGGGGTCGAAATGAGTCAGACATGCCTGAATGACTGAGCACACAAACACACATTTTAATTGGGTTGCAAGTGTTTTATCTTCTAAAGCATGACATAGCTAAATTACACATCATGAACAGTATGTGCACACCCTTTTCAACAAATCCTTTTACTACATAGTTTCAGCCCAATAGCCACAGGTGTAAGAGGCAGCATGTCTGCAGTTCTCAATCACATTCTGTTTTATTCAAAGCTATGTCACTCTGCATGATCTATAGTGAATGTATTGGGTTTTGTGCTCTTTCATAAGTTTCAGTGTCTACAAGCCCTTCGCTTGGTGTTCCTGAGAGCCGGAGAGCCTCAGGGAGGGGTGGACGAAATTGGAAAATATAAATAACAAATCAAAAATTACAATTGATTGGATAAACAATTTCCCTTAGTCTGTTTCTTAATAAGTGATCGATTTTATGATCAATATTCATTATTTCCCAGAACATACCAAACTGCTTATTGAACAAATGAATGGCTGAAACTACAATGACACAGAATCAAAAAGGTGAACCAATTTCTTTAATAACATGGGTTGAACTGACTGTCTCATCTTACCTGGTTGTTCCACATCAATGCACTTTTCTGCATAGCCCTTTGGAAAAAGACTGAAGTTCAGGAAAACAGGGGAGGTAATTCATTATTCATTGCAAGAAATGGGCTTTGGGAGCACGTGTTTATATGTGTGAGGGTTGAGTTGCAGTTTGTGCTGGGCAGTCTTTTGTCTGTTCACAGTAAAGTCTCCAAGCTGCCAAGCCAGGCTCTCTCTAAAGGCATTGCCTTTTGAATCTGGTGAATGCCATGGATGTGTAGAGAGTTGGAAAACCCAGAGCATCTCTACCTTCTAAAAATATTTTTATTAAAACTCAAGAACATGACTAATACAGATTTGAGGTGAAATCATTAAGGTTAAACAAACTACTTGGTAGCCAATATCATCATTTTGTTTGCCAGTTCTATGATAACTTTCAGAGAAGTTAATTGAGTTTAACCAATTCTGCTAAACTATTATAGACATCCAGAATTTTCTACCTTGTTGTTGTTGTTCATTTGCTAGGGCATGTCTGACTTTCTGTGAACCCATGGACTGCAGCACACCAGGCTTCCCTGTCTTTAACTATCTCCCAGAGTTTGCTCAAATTCATGTCCATTGAGTCAGTGATGCCATCCAGCCATCTTATCCTCTGTCACCCCCTTCTCCTCTTGCCCTTAATCCTTCCCAGTATTAGGGTCTTTTCCAATGAGTTGACTCTTCACATCAGGCGGCTAAATTATTGGGGCTTCAGTTTCAGCATCAGTCCTTCCAATGAATATCCAGGGTCAATTTCCTTTAGGATTGACTGGTTTGATCTCCAGTGGTTCCCTTCATCATTTTGAAATAATGTGATGACCCAGAGAGTTTCAGATTACTCTCTTCTCTCCGATTTTTAGGGACTCCCAATAGTCTTGTGTACATAAAAAGAGATTGTGGAGAAATACAATTGCTCTGGCAGTTGACATTAGTATTAACTTCACCAAACTGCTGACACTAGTGTGTGAACAAACTCCATCATTTGGCACCAGTGGTTAGCATCACCTTCACCTGGTGATAACCAGTGTCCAGGCAGGCCTCCAGCTCTGCCACTGTACCCCTGCCCTTTGCAGCCTGCAGGGGAGTGAAACACAGCAGCTTGTAAGTCCCTTTGGGGGATCTTCTTTCTCATCTCTCATCTCATAGTCCCATGGTGTCTACAATAAATGCCTAATTGCCCAGCTCTATGAGAAATGCTGGACCGAACAATTATGAAAACAACAAATGATTAACTGGTTAAAAAACAAAAACAAAAACATATCACTTACTTAAAGTCAGTCATCCAAGGCTTATCCAACTACTTAGGAAAATCTCATTAAATCAGGCTCCCCTAATTAGAAATTAGATAATTCTGACAGGAGCAAAGCTCAGTTTTACCTTCGTACCATCTATAAAAAAAAATTTTTTGCAAAGCAAATGAATAATACATTATAAAAGGCTTACTGATCTTGTAAATCTCAAGTTCTAGGGTAGATTCAGCATTCCCCTAAGTATCTTGACAGTAAGTTGTCAACCTTGAAGCTATCTTCATACTGTATATAAACCTCCATCTACAGAAAACACTCAAAGCCTTAATTGTAAAAACATTCTTATCTATCACTAAAGGAAATCTGGGAAAGACTTTACTAGGTAACATAACTGCAGCTGAGCGGCAATTAAGGCTATTTTAATACATGTTTAAATGTCTCATTTATATTGCATCATCAGGAATCCATACAGTAAAATTTCTAGACAATGGAGGTTTTAACTTTAAGCAGAAGTATTTATTTATTTCAATAAGTGGGGGCTGAGGCTGAGTCTACTGCCTCCACCTTGGTCAAGTTCAAGTCTTTTTCCTCAGCTTCTCACCTGTAATATGGGGATAATGATGGTAACTCTTCTTGATGTTGTTCCATTGTTCTGAATATTTAATGAGATGATACATAAAAAGTCTTTAGATCAAAGTTTGTTCCACAGTAAATGCTCAATGAGTACAAATTACTATTATTTAATCCTTTTTGAAAGAATTTAGAAAAACATATTGCACAATCATCTGCCTTTTCCAACAGAATGCACAGAGCACAATTTAACCCATTCTTATTTATTCAAGATCACCATCATGAAAATAATCCTATTATGCTATACGGGACTGCTTTTTCCTTTATTAAGTCATGTCAAATTATCGTATTTATATTGGCCTTCAATAGTTCTTCTCCCTCTTGTCATCACTGTTCATTATCTGCTATCAGTATGTCCCTGGTGTTTATAATAAAGTTCCTTATTTTATACACAATGGTCCAGACGAGGTTCTGTGAGTAAAGCAATGCTTTCCTATGAAGTACATTACATATGCTTTCTGGAAGGTTTTTTGGCACTGTCAGTAAGACCTTTTCTCTGTTCTGAATTTTAGTCTAGTCTTGATGACTACATTTGCTAGAGACCTGGGATCTCCATAAATAGAGTGCCATTATATTTAAAAGCACTAGGTATATACTTAAAGTTCCATAATCCAGAATTTTCACTGACATTGATCATCCCTTAGTTATTAATATTTTATAGAATTTATTTCTGTGTCTCATGAGCTCCTTTTAACCAGTACAAGGCCACTGTAATCAGAGTTGCTTATATGGATTCTGTAGAGGAGGACTTAATAATGTACTGCTTCCCGTTCCTCTTCACCACCCACTTTCACCTATGAGTTATATCAATCTGAAAAGCATACAAGTTTGGGGGATTTTTTTTGGTAGAATTTTTACCCAGTCTTTCATCATTTAATCTGAACTCTGAAATAAGGCTCACATTAGAAAAAAAAGATATGGAAAACTGTTAACAGCAAAGTTTCTAAGCATGGTGACTGCATTCCTCTAATAAGTTTTCAACCATCAGCATCAGACTCAGCACAGAGTATAGACTTGATCTTATATGTGCTACATTGAAGGATTTTTCTTCTTATGAAGTATAACATAAGCTGATGTGGCACTCAGGATTTACAGAAAATAGATGTATTTTGACTCACAAGGGTAAATATGTTTTCTCAAGAGAACAGGTAGATGTTAAAAAAACACAGATATTTTTAAATGTCATATTATAAAATACCCATCTTATTCCTCCCAATGTCAAGTATAAAGGTACCATGATCTAACTATATTATTTGATTGCGATCATCTGTGATAGTGAATACAAATGGTTGTGCCTTTCTGTATTTGATGACAATGTTTCAGGGAATGGGTAAGGAAACCAAGAAGAAAATGGAAGAAAGAGATGAGGTGACGGCCCACCATTCCAGAAATTAAAATAATACCGTGAACAAAATGAAATCCTTTACTTCTGCTACCAGGCTCAAGGACAATAAGAACAAGAAGGTAATCAACTCCAGCAGCTTTCCTGAGACGACTTATAGTCTTTGAAAATACTGGTTTTCTCACTACCCTGCTTCTAACACAGTTAAACCAGATAACCACCATTCAAACTCCCCCTTGAAAACAGGCATAGGTCAGAAAAACTATTTGAACACTTACATTTTAGACCTCAAAAGAAAAGCCAAACCATATTCATAAAGGAAGGGCAACAAACCATCCATGGGAAGATACCATCATTTGGAATTCAAATCACCTACACTTTGACCAAACACCTTTGCCATGACTGGGGGCCATGTCCAGGTCCAGTCTGAGAACTGGCTACTCCTTGGCCCAACCCCTTTTCTTTTGGTGGGCCCAGTACAGAAGTGCACTCTGAACTGGAATACTACAGCTGCAGCACATGCTTTGTCCTACCAGGCAGTTCTGAATTTCCACAAAAGTAGAAAGAAAAAATCGACTGCTACAAAACCCTAGAATTTATGCATCACTCCCCCAGCTTCCTAGTTTTGTACATTATCATCTCAGTCTCTCCTTGAATTTCAATAACAATTCACCATCTCCAAGGACTGAGTCTATTTACTTCACTCATGTTCTCTATATCAAAATCTGTTTTCAAAAAGTCGAATTAATTCATTCTGAGTGACATAATTTCTTCAAGGACTTCCATATCCCAAGGAGATTTGCTTTGTAACAGAATCAGTGCTAGAAATGCAGTTTCTGATTTGGGGTATATAGTGATTTACTGTGATAGAAAAGGAAAATATCAGTTCTTCTACTGGATTGACCAAAAGTTCATTTGAGTTTTTCCATAAGATGTTTTAAAAGTTTACTAATATCTAACATAGATATTAGATTGACCCCAGTATCACCATGCAGTCTGCCTTTCAAGTGGTCACATACTAAGTAAGTTACACAAGGTACCCTATGGCCAGAAAAGGAAGTCAAGTGTGGTGGGGGGTGGGGGCTCAGAATGCTTTCCTTGTCTTGTGAGATTGTGCAGCTTGCTTAGCTTAAGAGACATGTGTATTATGTTACCAAGTTGTAACTAAACAAAGCCTCACAAGTGGATGAGATTTTTAAATTTATGCAAAAAAATCTTTTCATTGGCATTGTTCACAAGCTGTTACAGCAAAAAGTTGAAGCTAAAAGTGTCAAAGTCCTACTGGATTAACAATAGCCATGACAACCACAAAACTTTTAAAATATAGTAAAATATTTAAATTCCCTACAAAGAGATAGAAAGGGCTCATAAAAATACTTTCTATCACATAGAAGTTAGCTAATTATCTCACGACCAAGAACTAGAAAATCTTGAGACATTAATTATGAACTTCCTGACTTTTTTGGAAACAAAATACTTGATCTGGCCTTTAATGTTTAACTGGATGTTTCCACCATGAGTAAGAAACTGCATTAAAACCAAAAAACTAAAACTTAGACAATGGAAATAATGTTTAAAAATTAGTATTTAGAATCATTTCCATTTTTTCATTGTTTAATTTTTTTATTTCCATTTTAATATGCTTTTATTAATGAAAATGATATGTCTGTCACCTGTAAAAAGTTCTCATATCTTCATACTTCTTAACAACTTGAAAATAGAATATTGTGACCTGTTTAAAAATCCTCTAGGACAAAACTCTCAGAGGAATTTAAATTCATTTGTTAAAAATATTAAAGTGTATACCTTCTAATTAGCTTGCAAAGACAACTAATTAGCATCAAGAGAGATGGACATTTGCTTGCCAAGGAGCAACACAATTGCCTGAATAGAGCTGGAGGAAAAGAAAAACTGGGTATCACAAATTGGTAAATGCAGCCACAACGTCTTTTTTCATTTTACCTGCATACTTTAATGAAGCATTTCTCTTAGCTATAAAGACATTAAAATAAACTTTAAAAATAAGCTGAATTTAGAACCAAATCAAGTAATATCACAAAGTATTTAAACCAAGATGATAAACAATTTTTAATTATAACTAATCATCATCATAATAATTTTGTGACAATAAAGGGCTTGGCACCATTACTAAATAAAATAATTTATTTCACTTTTGTTTCTTCCAGTTAAAATGTTTGCATATGTTCTACTATGTATGACCATATTCCTGCAATACTGCATAAATATAATTTATAAATCAATAAATAGGCATATTTGGGCCTAAGTACTCAAAAAAGTTTATTGATATGATATATAATTTTAGAACTCTGAGCAACTACTACTTTTAGGAGGTTCACTTTTATTTCTTTCTTCTAACCCTTTGAATAAAATTTCTCAGGTGGAATTTCAAATTTTAGCAAAATAAATGAAAAATGTGGGCAGAGAAAAGTCTTTTTTTTTTTTTAACCTCTGAAGGTGTGCTCAGAATCCACCTATATAGAGCAATCTTTAGAACTAATCCCACCTCAAAGCTGAACTAAGTGTGGTGGGGCTAACAGATGTAGATAAATGTTTGTATAGTCAGCAGCTATCCAATATGCTATTGGAGATCAGTGGAGAAATAACTCCAGAAAGAACGAAGAGACGGAGCCAAAGCAAAAACAACACTGAGTTGTGGATGTGACTGGTGATGGAAGTAAAGTCTGATATGTAAAGAGTAATATTGCATAGGAACCTGGAATGTTAGGTCCATGAACCAAGGTAAATTGGAAGTGGTCAAACAGGAGATGGAATGTCAACATTTTAGGAATTGGTGAACTAAAATGGACTGGAAAGGGTGAATTTAGCTCAGATGACCACTATAACTACTACTGTGGGCAAGAATCCCTTAGAAGAACTGGAGTAGCCCTCATGGTCAACAAAAGAGCCCAACATGCAGTACTTGGATACAATCTCGAAACTGACATAATAATCTCTGTTCGTTTCCAAGACAAACCATTCAATATCACCAAGTCTATGCTGTGACTTAGTAATGCTGAAGAAGCTGAACTTGAATGGTTCTATGAAGACCTACAAGACCTTTTAGAACTAACACCCAAAAAAGATGTCCTTTTCATTATAGGGGGCTGGAATGCAAAAGTAGGAAGTCAAGAAACACCTGGAGTAACAGGCAAATTTGGCCTTGGAGTACAAAATGNCTTCAATGTGGGATAGCTCCTCTAGGCCCTCCTGTGCCTGCAGCCACCACTCCTCTGGTTGCTCCTCCCGCCGCCGGCCCTGGCAGTCAGCAAAAACAAGACTGAGAGCTAACTGAGGCTCAGATCATGAACTCCTTATTGCCAAATTCAGACTGAAATTGAAGAAAGTAGACAAAACCACTAGACCATTCAGGTATGGGCTAAATCAAATCCCTTACAATTATACAGTGAAAGTGAGAAATAGAGTGAAGGGAATAGATTTAATAGAGTGCCTGATGAATTATAGGCAGAAGTTCATGACATTGCACAGGAGACAGGGATCAAGATTATCCCGAAGAAAAAGAAATGCAAAAAAGCAATATGGCTGACTGGGGAGGCCTTACAAACAGCTGTGAAAGAAAAGAAGCAAAAAACAAAGGAGAAAAAGAAACATATATCTATTTGAATGCAGAGTTCCAAAGAATAGCAAGGAGAGATAAGAAAGCCTTCCTCAGTGATCAGTGAAAAGATATAGAGGAAAATAATAGAATGGGAAAGTCTAGTGATTTCTTCAAAAAATCAGAGATATCAAGGGAACACTTCATGCAAAGATGGGCTCCATAAAGGACAGAAATGGTATGGACCTAAAAGAAGCAGAAGATATTAAGAGGTGGCAAGAATACACAGAAGAACTGTACAAAAAAAGATCCTCATGACCCAGATAATCACGATGGTGTGATCACTCACCTAGAGCCAGACATCCTGGAATGTGAAGTCAAGTGGGCCTTAGAAAGCATCACTATGAACAAAGCTAGTGGAGGTGGTGGAATTCCAGTTGGGCTATTTTAAATCCTGAAAGATGATGCTGTGAAAGTGCTACACTCAATATGCCAGCAAATTTGGAAAATTCAGCAGTGGCCACAGGACTGGAAGAGGTCAGTTTTCATTCCAATCCCAAAGAAAGGCAATGCCAAAGAATGCTCAAATTACCGCACAATTGCACTCATTTCACACGCTAGTAAAGTAATGCTTAAAATTCTCTAAGTAAGGCTTCAGCAATATGTGAACTGTGAACTTACAGATGTTCAAGCTGGTTTTAGAAAAGACAGAGGAACCAGAGATCAAATTGCCAACATCCACTGGATCATTGAAAAAGCAAGAGAGTTCCAGAAAAACATCTATTTCTGCTTTATTGACTATGCCAAAGCCTTTGATTGTGTGGATAGCAATAAACTGTGGAAAATTCTGAAAGAGATGGGAATACCAGACCACCTGACCTGCCTCATTGGAAACCTATATGTCAGTCAGGAGTCAGCAGTTAGAACTGGACATGGAACAACAGACTTGTTCCAAATAGGAAAAGGAGTCCATCAGGGCTGTATATTGTCACCCTGCTTATTTAACTTATATGCAAAGTACATCATGAGAAATTCTGGGCTGGAGGAAGCACAAGCTGTAATCAATATTATTGGGAGAAATATCAATAACTTCAGATATGTAGATGATACCACCCTTATGGCAGAAAGAGAAGAACTAAAGAGGCTCTTGATTAAAGTGAAAGAGGGGAATGAAAAAGTTGGCTTAAAGCTCAACATTCAGAAAACTAAGATCATGGCATCCAGTCCCATTACTTCATGGAAAATAGATGCGGAAACAGTGGAAACAATGGTAAACTTTATTTTTCTGGGCTCCAAAATCACTGCAGATGGTAACTGCAGACTTGAAATTAAAACACTCTTACTCCTTGGAAGGAACTTTACGACCAACCTAGACAGCATATTAAAAAGCAGAGACATTTCTTTGCCAATAAAGGTCCATCTAGTCGAGGCTATGGTTTTTCCAGTAGTCATGTATGGATGTCAGAATTGGACCATAAAGAAAGCTGAATGCCGAAGAATTGATGCTTTTGAACTGTGGTGTTGGAGAAGACTCTTGAAGGTCCCTTGGACTGCAAGGAGATCCACCCAGTCCATCCTAAAGGAGATCAGTCCTGGGTGTCCATTGGAAGGACTAATGCTGAAGCTGAAGCTCCAATACTTTGGCCGCCTGATGCGAAGAACTGACTAATTTGATAAGACCCTGATGCTGGGAAAGATTGAAGGCAGGAGGAAAAGGGGATGACAGAGGATGAGATGGTTGGATGGCATCACTGACTCAATGGACATGGTTTAAGTAAACTCCAGGAGTTGGTATGGACAGGGAGCCCTGGCTTGCTGCAGTCCATGGGGTTGCAAAGAGTTGGACACGACTGAGAAACTGAACTGAACTAAACTGAATACAACTGGGTTAGTGGTTAGCCTAAAGTGGGAAAATGTGACATTTCTAGTTATTCATTTGTTTCTAAGATATTTCTTGAGTTCCATCAAGCTCTACTCCAGATTCCAGAGAAACAGAGTTAACTTTAAAATTCATTCATTCTTGGAAGTAGATACAGCTCATCCTCTCTTTGCCTAGGGAGAACCCACAGAATCCTATCTTAGAAATAAGGAAGCCATGTAGTCCCTCGGTGGAACAGTTATACAAATTGCATTTGCAGTGTATCTTTAATTTGCAGGGAGCAGAAGTGCACCTGTGATTTTAAAATATTCCTAACAGTGTCCTCTGGATATGCTCCACCTTCAGCTACAAACATTCTGCCGGCAAAGCTATTCCAGTCACTCTATTTCCTTCCTCAGCCCTTCTGTTCCTCTGCCCACACGTTTCAGGAAACTACCAGAAGCCACCAGGCAGGCAGCTGCCACCGAGCACCAAGTAAGGATGATGATTTTAGCTTCTTGGGGTACATTGTCCAAATGCCAGAAAAAGCAGAATCAGAGAAAACTAGCCATCTGACCATGGCACCACGCAGGCAAGAGGGCAAATTCTATTCTGCCCCCAATTATAGAAGAGGGCAACTATTTCAAGATCTGTTTTGTGTGCTTGTGGTTCAGAAATATTTTTCCCTGAATATACACTGGCAAAATCACTCTGACTTTTAATACAGCCCCGAGAAAATACCAAAAGTCTGTAAAACAGCCTTACCACTATACAACACACTCCCATGGAAGATTGGCACTATGGTTTCCCTCTTCTCTTTAGGGTCCTTCTTTCCAACTTTCAAAGAAACATTCATCAGAACTTAATGAAAAGCAATGTGAAACAACAAGATACATCGTTTCAGGATAGACATGTATGTAGAGAAGTTATAAAGAAATGCACCAACCCAATTCATTATCATATTTCTCACATAGAGGGGAGGAAGAGCAATGTCAGCAGGGAGGGACCCTTCTACCAGGAGGTAAGCTCTGTGTCCACAGCTGGGGTGGAGGGGCTGCTGGGTGATCGTCACAAGTTTCACTATCTCTTGGGAGTCTTAAGTATAGTTTGTATTACATTTTTTTTTAACCCTAATGTCTTTGATTCCATATGACACCAACATTTTCATTACCTAAACACTCAGGAGAATGACTGAGACCTGGAATCAGATAAGCCAAATTCAAAACCAGCTCTGTCACTTACCAGGTTAGGTAGGTTTTTTTTTTTTTTTTAACCTATCTAAGCATTGGTTTTATTCACCTGAAAAATATGCAGAAATCATAGTATCTATTTCAAAGATGGCTGGAAGAAATCAAGTCATGAATGCAAGAACTGAGTACTGTGCCTAGTATATATGAAGTACTCGATAAATGTTGTTTTAGTAGCTAAATCGTGTCCAGCTCTTTTGACACCCCATGGACTATAGCCCGCCAGGCTCCTCTGTCCATGGAATTTTCCAGGCAAGAATACTAGAGTGGGTTGCCATTCTCTTCTCTGGGGGATCTTACCAACCCAAGAATGAACCCATGTCTCCTGCATTGGCTAAGCAAATTCTTTACCACTGAGCCAACAGAGAAGTATTAGTCATCATCAGTTATTACTTACGCTTTCTCAATGACTCACCTACTAACAATCTACTCAAATTTGGACTGTATTCACTGAGCAGCCCTTTTCATCTGGTCCTTCTTAAGTAGCAAGCAATGTATAGAGGACCAAAAGATATGAATATCCATCAGAGGAAGCCATGCCCCTTGAGCTCAAATTCCACATTCCCCAATGTCTTAAAACAAACATCTACATCAGAAAGCAGCCACTCATATTATTTTTAGCTTCAGGGATTAGGAATGGATTGGCTCTAGTGTTAATGCACCAGAAAGTGTTTTTATTTGACACTAATATCAGAATAGTTTCACTGTAAACTGGATACCATATACATATATTCAGCATGTTCGTTTTCCCACAGTTCTAGACTTGAACATTATGATAACAATATACACAAAAATATAGTGACTACAAACAGGAACTCAGTATCAGTGTCTTTAGCTGTCTGAAACCAAGAACTTCTGTAGCATGTAAGGCAACTTCTAAGAATCTTGCCTCAAGACAAAACTGCCCAGCATTCACCAATACTACCTGGCAGCATAAAATACCATCAGATATCCTTCCCGCTGAAAGGTTTCCCATGGAATAATGCAACTCTGACATACAATGGGATGCATTCAGCCCTTAAGTTGCCATCTCTGCAGACATGCTGGCTGTTCTCCATAGACTGAGGATGGCTCTTTGTGAGACCAAAGAGGTAATTTCAACAGCACCATCAGTCGCTTGGCTAGTTGTTATCGGCATTGCTCAGGGAGCCATGAGGGTGGGAGTTAATCCAGGAGAGGTTTCAAAGCCTTTGCTAGTAGCATAAAGACCACATCTGCTGCCTGACCACTGGCCATGGCCAATGAGCAGAGCCAAGATGCGTTCTATTTTCACCTGATTTTGTTCACTCTCCTCGTAGTGGTAAATCTACCCACATTACCTGTGGAAAGTTTATTTTATATACATTTATCTACAGGATTTATGGAAAGGCTACATTTTTCTTTGGAGTTGCCTAATGCAGGAACTTTAAGCAGGTGTGTCCTCTGGTTTCAGGATGTGGCTGATAAATGAAGAAGGCCACTCCTTTTATCTTTTAGGTTGATTATCCCTGATCTTGAAGATAAACTGACTCAATTATTATCATTGACTTTCAGCTCTCAGCCACAGCCCACACCAGTCAATCTTTGTATTGTGATCAAGTTCTCTTATTTACCAGCACTTTATCTGTCTTAGCCTGTGGCTCCATGGAGGTTTCTGTTACCCCAAATCCAAGTCTGAGTCCTGTTTAGAATCAGGATTTCATGACTATGAACCTATACTTGGCCAACAGCAGGAATGCCCTATCTGAATAAATCCACTGTTGCTTCCATATTCTTTATAAGATGTACACTTGCATCACTATCTTTAGTTTGAGATTAGTCCTTCCAGGTATCTAATGATATCTGCTTTGCAGCTCAGAGATCTCTCCTGGAACATAACTGAAGACCATAAGGGAGAGCCATGTCTCATGATCAAAAACAGCATTTCTCTCCACCAGATTCTGCCCTCTCTACCACGCCCCCAGACCCTCACTCCCACTCAGTTTCCTCCTAATCTACAGCTCTTAGATACTGATATGAATGAGATCCAAGTTCAGAACTCATCATTACTTTCTACTTGTTTGTATCAAGCATAATATTCTGAGAGTCAGGATGTCTTTTAATTACATGAAGATGAAAGTCTACTCTCAAGGGACTTTCACTTTAAAAAACAAAAACAGCCCAGATGTAAAGAAATTGACATGAAACATAATTTAAGTCCTGAAACAAAATACACAGTTTCATCTATAAACATGTCTTTAGGATTGTTTTGATGTAAAACTTCCATTGCTTTTCTGGACTGGCTTCAAAACAGTCCTTTTTTCTCCAAAACCTCTGTTTAAGGAAAGATCGAAGTTGGTCTGAGCTCTTACACTTCTCTGATTCAAACCTAAGCAGACTGGCATTGTGCATATCATGCATATAAATTTATAAGAATACAATTTCTTGAAAATTGACCTCAAAAAAAGTATGTGAATGGGCCTCAAACAATGGCTGGAAAATAATAACAATGGGCACTCAATACATCTGAAACATGAATTCAACCATTTTGTCATAAATTATGATTTACATTTTTTCCATGTAAGATTCTACAAGAGACAATGATTATTTTTTCTTGCATAAATATCTAAATTCTAGCTCCAGAAAAAAACTTGGAAAAGAGAGTCAGGGACACAGAAACACAGGCAAATTCTATAAGAACAATCTATAACTGGTGAACCTGTTAACACTTTCTTCCAAAATTCTAGAGCCTTAAGATGTCTATTTTCATGGGGTTAAAAAAAAAAAAAAAAACACAGAAATCCCCTTTAAAAGAGTAAAACTCTCATAAGAGAAAAAAATTAATTAATTAAGAAACATGGTCATTCACTCCATTTTTCTCTGGCAGACATTTTGTTTCCTACTCAGTATATAAAGTCAGTAACTCTAAAACAATAAAGATGGGGTGGGGAAAATCCTTACTAATGAAACACTTGAAATGAGTTCCCTAAATACTTTAACTAGCATTTAATTTATTTTTAATCAGGTGCTTATCATTTGTTAAATAAATTCCAAAGGCCCCAAGATTCCACAGCCCTTAGATAGGCTAATCCCCCATTGGGAAGCAACACATATTAAATAGTTGCTAAACCTTGGTAAATACACTTTTAATAATTAATTCTAGAAGTATTTAACTTGCAGTAATATACCGGATATTTTCAGCAATATTGTAATCCATGGGATATTGCCGAGGGATTTCTCAGATTAACACAATTGGGTCCCCGAGTCCCATCTGTATACCTCATTCTGAATTAACAGCAGGTGATTCAACACATGGCTCCCAGCCTCTCTGTGTCTGAGTGACCAATGATTTTATTACCCTATCAGTGAGATCAAATCAGTGAAATGCATCAGCTAAGGAAATGCTTACTAAGGCATGAGACAGACAGTGGCTTGCAAGTCAACCTGGGTTTTTGAAAATGATAACTACTGAAAAGAAAAATTACTTTTCCTGTTGAGATGTGTAAATATTATGTAGATATTCTAACTCAATCTCTATGATGGATGATGCTCAATTTTAAACATATTTCAATAATGCTTTAATAGGATGGAAGATACCCAAGATGTTGAAGGATCAAGGTGAGAATAAATTTTCTTGCACAGATGGTTTGGTCTTGTTTTTTAAAATCCCTGGGATTCTTACACTTCTCACTCCATAAAAACAAGGCTCTGCTTTCTTTCCTTCTTTAAAAACGACATGAGTAGCCAGTTTCACATATACTGTATACGGCCGGTTCAGTTCTGCTGAGCCTTCTCTAACATGATTTTCGTTTCCCCCC
>SJYV01056326.1:1697648-1771497 GCA_006410875.1 Neotragus pygmaeus
CTCCCGAAGCTTTCTCAAACTCACGTCCATCGAGTCAGTGATGCCATCCAACCATCTCATCCTCTGTCATCCCCTTCTCCTCCTGCCTTCAGTCTTTCCCAGCATCAGGGTCTTTTCCAAAAAGTCAGCTCTTTGTATCAGGTGGCCAAAGTATTGGAGCTTCAGCTTCAGCATCAGTCCTTCCAACGAACACCAGGACCGATCTCCTTTAGGAGGGACTGGTTGGATCTCCTTGCAGTCCAAGGGACTCTCAAGAGTCTTCTCCAACACCACAGATCAAAAGCATCAATTCTTCGGCACTCAGCTTTCTTCACAGTACAACTCTCACATCCATACATGACTACTGGAAAAATTATAGCCTTGACTAGACAGACCTTTGTTGGCAATATACTGTCTCTGCTTTTTAACATGCTGTCTAGGTTTGTCATAGCTTTCTTCCAAGGAGTAAGAGTTATAATTTCATGGCTGCAATCACCATCTGTAGTGATTTTAGAGCCCCCCCAAAATAAAATCTGTCACTGTTTCCATTGTTTCCCCATCTATTTGCCATGAAGTGATGAGACCAGATGCCATAATCTTACTTTCCCAGATGCTGAGTTTTAAGTCAACTTTTTCAGTCTCCTTTTACATCAAGAGGCTCTTTAGTTCTTTGCTCTCTGCCATAAGGGTGGTATCATCTGCACATCTGAGGTTATTGATGTTTCTCCCAACAATCCTGATTCCAGCTTGTGCTTCATCCAACCTGGCATTTCTCATGATGTACTCTACACATAAGTTAAATAAGCAGGATGACAATAAACAGCCTTAACATAATCCTTTCCCAATTTGGAACCAGTCTGTTGTTCCATGTCCAGTTCTAACTGTTGCTTCCTGAGCTGCACACAGATTTCTCAGGAGGCAGGTAAGATGGTCTGGTATTCCCATCTCTTTCAGAATTTTCCACAGTTTGTTGTGATCCACACAGTCAAAGGCTTTGGCATAGTCAGTAAAGCGGAAGTAGATGTTTTTCTGAAACTCTCTTGCTTTTTCGATGATCCACTGGATGTTGGCAATTTGATCTCTGGTTCATCTGCCTTTTCTAAAACCAGCTTGAACATCTGAACTTTCACAGTTCATGTACTGTTGAAGCATGGCTTGGAGAATGTTAAGCATTATTTTGCCATCGTGTGAGATGAGTGCAATTATGCAGTAGTTTGAGCATTATTGACTTCCGTGGTGGCTCAGATGGTAAAGCGTCTGTCTACAATGCAGGAGACCTGTGTTTGATCCCTGGGTCGGGAAGATCCCCTGGAGAAGGAAATGGCAATCCACTCCAGGACTATTGCCTGGAAAATCCCATGGACAGAGGAGCCTGGTAGGCTACAGTCCATGGGGTCACAAAGAGTCGGACACGACTGAGCAACTTCACTTTCACTTTGAGCATCATTTAGCATTGCCTTTCTTTGGGATTGGAATGAAAACTGACCTCTTCCAGTCCTGTGGCCACTGCTGAGTTTTCCAAATTTGCTGGCATATTGAACACAGCACTTTCACAGCATCATCTTTCAGGATTTAAAATAGCTCAAATGGAATTCCATCACCTCCACTAGCTTTGTTCGTAGTGATGCTTCCTAAGGCCCACTTGCCTTCACATTCCAGGATGTCTGGCTCTAGGTGAGTGATCACACCATTATGATTATCTGTGTCATGAAGATCTTTTCTGTATAGTTCTTCCCTGTATTCTTGCCACCTCTTAATATCTTCTGCTTCTGTTATGTCCATACCATTTCTGTCCTTTATGGAGCCCATCTTTGCATGAAATGTTCCCTTGGTATCTATCATTCTCTTGAAGAGATCTCTAGTCATTTCCATTCTACTGTTTTCCTCTATGTCTTTGCACTGATCACTGAGGAAGGCTTTCTTATCTCTCCTTGCTGTCGTTTGGAGCTCTGCATTCAGATGGGTGTATCTTTCCTTTTTTCCTTTGCCTTTAGCTTCTCTTCTCAGCTATTTGTAAGTTCTCCTCAAACAGCCATTTTGCCTTTTTGCATTTCTTTTTCTGGGGGATGGTCTTGATCACTTCCTACTGTACAATGTCACAAGCTGTATGTTAACACCGAAGTCAGGCAGTGACCCTTGTCTGGAACGGAAACAGGCCACTTCCCCAACCGAACTGACAGAGACCACAGGCTGACCAGCAGATGGTGCTGCTGAGCAGACAGCCGCAGGGCTGTGAACTCCTTGGCGCTCCAGGACTGCCCAACGGAACTCTCTCCAGAGGATGTCTTCTATTAATAACACAGCTAGTCAGTTATCCCACCGAGGAAGGGCTTCTCCTTTCCCCATCTCCTTCTCCTCCACTTCTTTTTTCAGTTTCATAAATGTGTTCTTTGTAGTCTCAAAAAAACAAAACAAAAAAACAGCTCTGGCCTGTCCCCAGCACCGTTCCTCCAGGGCATGGTGGAATACCTGTGTAAACGTTTAGGCACGTGTCCGGCGGCCTTTTCACTCAAAAAGAAGTCTCCTGCTTCCCGCTGCTAACGGAAGCTCGCGCCAACGGTGATGTTTCAGTAGTGATAAAAATCAAACATTTTCTGGAGCCATTATAGTCTAAAATGTTAATGCAGTTTACTTTTTAAAAGGTGATCGATAGATGAGGGGAAAGTGCCCATAAATTACTAAAGGCAAAAAAACGGTGGCGGTGGATTTTGCAATATTTGTCAGTCACTGTGTTTTACTGGGGGCGTGGCTGGAGGGGAGAAGATTTTTAATTTGCTGAAATCTTGAGTTTTGCTTTGTTTTGTTTTTAAATACCTGTCTTTGTCTTTCTCTTTTCAAGAGGGCTATTTTTAACATGAGTCATTCAGGAAATGTAATTCTAATGCAGTATAGCTATAGGTTTCAATTAAGGTTCTACCTTTCTGACAGCCTTTACATTACATGTTTTATGAAATCATTAACTATTGTCATGTTTCTATTATGATACTATTAGGAAATAAAGAGACTTATGTAAATGGAGATGTAAAAGAAATGTATGACAGTTACTCGGAGCAACATCTGTGCACTATCATACACGCTCACACTAATTTTCTAAAGATTGTTCCATTCATTACAGAGCATTGTTAGTTGCAGTGGCACAACCCTTATTTCCATGCATTTAGGGAATGAGGCAGAGAGTGGGTAAATGAGAGCCTAATCAATACCACTTTTCATTTTGCATCTAATGTGCTGCCTTTCCCTTTCCTTTCCTCATGCACAAATCCAAAAAAGATCCTGACGTTACAGTCATAAAATGTAATTCTTCTGCAGAAACACAGACAATAATGCTTTCTGTATTCAGGCGTATTGCATATTCTAATGGCATTTGGCTAAATTGAGTATGGATTTAACATCAAAGGCTTCATGAATTTTTCAAATGAGATATTAAAGTCAATATTTCAAGTGAAAGATATTTCAATTTAGTTGCATACACAACAATAAAAAACTTCTACAAGGTGGAGGTACTAGTGGCTGTAGCAGTATTAGTTCATTCAAGAAATTATTAGTTTATAAGAAAATCAAACACAAGGTTGTGATATGGCAACGACTCTGAATAAATTAGACTAACCGATATGTACTAGTGTACTTTATCTCTTGCAGGCTAAGCAGTACGCTTGCCACAGGCGTGTTCAGGGCTCCTGGCTGATTTTTTCTAAACTCTGTTGATTAGCATGAAGATTTGCATTGCCATTTCATAAATCTCCTTATTTTCATTTGTACGCGTGAGAGACTTAGAATATGTGAAAAAGAGCAGTTTTTCACCTTGTATTTAAAGTGAATCTTACTTGATCTTACTTCAAGGTGTCAATCCCTGAAGTGGTTCTCCACGGAGATTCTGAATGTCGCCTTCCGGGCAGGCTGGAGGATGCTCAAATGTAGTATGGATGTATAAGGGCCGTCGCTTGCTGACAGGCATCCACACCACGGCAGGTCACAGATACCTTTAAACAACACATGAGTGCTTGTATTTCTACAGCATCTTTCCAAGGAAGAAGTCATAGCTCATCCACACATGTTATCTCATTCACTTAGCCAAATCTCCAATGAAGAAGGGAGTAGCATAGAATATCATCACCCCATTTCATAGATGGGCAGATGCGAGGCACAAAACATGAAAATGAGTTGCTTTCCTGCTGACCTGTGGCTTTGGGGGGAATGTTTTAACAGAGAAGTCAGCACTAAAACCAGGATTGGGACTACATCTCCTGATTTCCAGACCAAAGTTCTAAATATTGAACCAACATCCATCGTCTTCAGCTATGATGCCAAGCTAAATGTACATTGTCTGCCTGGCTTTGCTATAGGCACATAGAAAGGCCTTAGTTTGCATTTTCTGCATAGCAGTCCCCATCTTCCTTCTTCGTTTTGACTACTGCAAACTATAGTGCCTTTTATTCAGTATTTTCAAGCTCTTCATCAGTTTAATTATGGATTAACGCTCAACCTCAGATAAACACTCTGTATTCACAGATACTTTAGGTAATAAAGATTAAGCAACTCACACACCCAGCATCCTAGAAGAAATGATCATTTCTGGGTGATGACAAGCAGCCCCAACAAGCTGACCTATATGCAAAATGCCTTTCTGGAGTTCACAGCTAAGCAAGACACTTAACAATGCATATGCCCTCAGCACTGCTTCATGCCTGTGAACCCGTCTGCTAACAGTACATTATTTAAACCAGCCTCATTGTCAGAATCCCTCATTTTATGGAGGTCTCTTAGAAGAGATGGCATTTTAAAGATCCAACAACCCTGAAAAGCATGATTTCATTCTGTAATTTGAAGAATGACTGCCCATTTTCAGAAGAGGAAAAATCCTAACTCCATAAATACTCTGTGATGAGGAATATAGGAAGATACACACCCACCGCAAGTCCTTTTTTTTTTTCTTTTTAACAAGAGAAAAATATTAGAACCATCTCTTCTCGCTGTTTCAGAGGACATGAAGTCCCCTAGGAGACTGTTTTCCATTGGCCTAACACACACTGTATCCACAAAATACTCACGTCACCTATTTACTAAAGACTCACATGACAGGACTTATTTTGCAACTGGATTGCATACAGCTATTTTTCAATGTATCTATACCCACCCTGATAACAACAACAAAAAGCCTCCAGAACTGAAGATTGTTTCTTTGCTTCATTACATCTAAATGATCAGACTCATTTCAGTCTCAATTCTCAAACTTCCCTCCCTCCCTTTATTCTTCTTTTAAGGGACCCTATTATAGGGAGGAAAAACAAACGAGAACAAAGCTACAATTCAGTGCTCGTTGTAAGGCTTTCAGTTATAACAGTGCTCCTGGGCATGACTATTACATATTGGCTTCTTTGGAAAACTGTTGATCTTTTGATGTTTATCATTTCTTTCTTTAAACTGTAAAAAGGAACTTTGTGGAGAACTAGACTTGTCTCTAACCAAGGTCTGTATTAAAACTCAGCTCAGGCAGTGAATGAGAGTGGAGGCTGTGGACTCAAACTATTCCCTCATCAGCCCCTGCCCATATCGTAAAACCAGTGAGCTATTTGGCACAGAAGGGAAGAGATGGGAAAACTCAAGAACCGAAAGCCAGGCCGACCACGTACCTAAGAGGCACGAATATAAACACAGAAGGAAGTGTTAGCTTAGCTCTAGAAGGTGGCAAGGGGAACATCAGAGGTTTATGTGATATTCAGTGTTCATATTCCTAAAAGAAAGTGCACATTTTAAAATTTTCACTGCACATCTGTGCATTGCTACGTTTTTAAGGGCCTGCTAGGGCTGGAATTACAGGAGATTTGAAGCCCACAACTGAGTAGCTCTGGCAAAGCTGCATGGGGGAGGAAGGCTACTGAAAATCATGGGGGGAAAGGCAGAGCCTGTGCCAAAGAGGAACATTAAAAAGGGTTCTAGCCGAGGAAACTGTCAGCTTTATATATGGGAACTTGAAATGGAAAAATTGGTAGTGCCACTGAACCTGAACAGCAGCTGTGAAATCAGAATTTACTCCCTAATCTGAATTAACTAATCAAAACCAGGTCACTCCTCCACCTTCCCTCCACTACCCACTGCATCACCCCTGGGTTATTTTTCATGACCAATCGCCTTTTGCAGCAAAATAAATAAAGAGCAACAAAACCAGAAATACTAAAGGTCAAAGTTTCCCTTCAAGACCCAATGCACTTGAGATTTATCAATGGAGGAAAGAAACACAAATTTTCTACCTTTCATCTTTGCATCTTTGTGATACATACACTTAATGAAAAAGAGCAAGGTGACATGTGTTTCACCAATGTTCAAAAATACAAACCAAGAAGGGTTTTTAAATGATGACTTCTGAGATCTAAGGGAAAGACTGCATGGTGCCAAAGGATCACTGTGCTAATGATTTTTAAAAATGCAGTTTTGCAGCTAATTTCATACACAAGCACTTTTTGATCAAGCATAAGCATTAAATAAAATGGTACTGGTAAATTATCCAAAGAAATACAGTTAACGGTGTACACTAGCCAATGCACGATTTGAAGCTCTTATTAACTGGTGATTATCTTCACTGATCCACATTACCATTCTGTTGCAGATGTTACTGACATTAAGATGTATGATACAGAAGCTGGAGAAAAAGCCCATTTAAGATAGGTGAATACTTAATAGTAATTCAACATACGCAGCACAAAATGTCTTTCACAGGAGTTCAAGGATTTTTTTTTCTTTTTTCTCCTTGAAATTTTATGTGAATGTTTATAAATAAAATGAGAAATGAAACTCCATTTGGTAGCCATTTGACTTGTTCAAGTTTAATGGCCATTTAAAACTTTGCAATTTATCATTGTAGGCTTCTTTTTCATCTGGCTTTATTTTTATTTATTTATTTTAAAATCTTCCTTGCTTCTGAATTCTCATGAAAGACCCATATTTTAAGTATGCTGGTAAAATGTATCTGCCTTAGAGCAGTTGTTTATCTTTTGGCTTTGGTAATTTTACATCTGCTGTTCTTATAGTTAACTGACTGTCCACTGGATATAGAACCTGTAAAACCTGTCTCCTTGCTGTTCATCTGCTCAGCATTATAGAAGGACCCATTGCCTTTGCCCCACTTATACCTCTGCCCCTTACTATGTAGCACAGAGTAGATAGTGAAATAGATCTAGTCCATGCATTTCTTGGCACAACAAAACAGTCAGTGGATTACTAGGGATGGCTTTGTCAAGTTTTCTCTTTTATCTTTTAGGAAAGAGAACCTAGATATTTTAGTAAGAATGAAGGCAGTTTTCAAAAAACTAAAATCATGGCATCCTGTCCTATTGCCTTATCCTATGAGGAAATAGATAGGGAAAAAATGGAAAAAGTGACAGACTTTATTTTTCTTGGGCTCCAAAATCACTGTGGATGGTGACTGCAGTCATGAAATTAAAAGACACTTGCTCCTTGGAAGAAAAGCTATGACAAACCTGGATAGACTATTAAAAAGTAGAGACATCACTTTGCCAACAAAGGTCCCTATAGTCAAAGCTATGATTTCTCCAGTAGTCATGTACGGATGTGAGAGTTGGAACAAAAAGCAGGCTGAGCACTGAAGAACTGACCCTTGTGAACTGTGGTGCTGGAGAGTCCCTTGGGCTGCAAGGAAGGGAATCCTAAAGGAAATCAGTCCTGAATATTCACTGGAAAGACGGATGCTGAAGCTGAAGCTCCAATACTGTGGCCATCTGATGTGAAGATCTGACTCATTGCAAAAGACCTGGATGCTGGGAAAGACTGAAGGCAGGAGGAGAAGGGGATGAGATGGTTGGATGACATCATTGAGTCAATGGACATGAGTCTGAGCAAACTCTGGGAGATAGTGAAGGACAGGGAAGCCTGAGTCCATGGGGTCACAAAGAGTCAGACACTGCTGAGAGGCTGAAGAACAACAACACAACTGAAAATTTTCTAGTATGATTCAGGCCATCTAATCAATCTCCCTCTGTATTACTGTCTTCATACAAATGCTAATTGATTACTGATTTTATGCACAGGTTGTATTCACACAAACCCTAAGTAGATATACAACTGCAAAAGTAACAAAGACTTTTTTCAGCATATCTATCCTCCTTCCAGATAGTTCTGATTTTCAATGTTAGACCGTCTCTGATAACCTATGTCATACTGCAGTTGGTCAGTCTCTTCCAAATCCAACCTAAATAATTTCCCCCCAAACCTAGCTTCTTCTCCATACCCTTTATTCTCTTTGAAAAATCTTTTCAGTCTAGTACTTCACAAACTCCCCTAATCTTCCTCTCTGCAGGCTTGGTTGAAAATATAATATTAAAAGTCAATAATGGCAAACTATATATGCCATTGGAGAAGGCGATGGCACCCCACTCCAGTACTCTTGCCTGGAAAATCCCATGGACAGGGGAGCCTGGTAGGCTGTGGTCCATGGGGTCACGAAGAGTCGGATGCAACTGAGTGACTTCCCTTTCACTTTTCAGTTTATTGCATTGGAGAAGGAAATGGCGGCCCACTCCAGTGTTCTTGCCTGGAGAATCCCAGGGACGGGGGAGCCTGGTTGGCTGCCGTCTATGGGGTCGCACAGAGTCGGACACGACTGAAGTGACTCAGCAGCAGCAGCAGCATATATGCCATAATTCAGCTGATAATTCTTTTTCAGCCATTTTCTCCACCTGAAGAAGTGAGTAATGGGAGACCTAACACATGCAACAGGGCCAGTGGGAAGTATATTTTGTCTGAGGAGTTTTTTTTCTAATTACACAACATAAGCATCTACTTATTCTGCATAAGCATAACTCTGATCCTATAAACATACACATATGTGTATTCATAGTTTTCCTTCCCATATTTGGAAATATATGTGAGTTGCCAGTTATTGTTGTATATAAACAGAAATTCTACTGTCTTTAGGGGAATCTATATTGTAAAATGTTTTGCACATTCAAACGTGGAGTTTCCAGTATTTTTCTTTATTTTATCAGACAACATAGAGAGCAAAGATGACCTCTCTTCAGGTCACTGGAAATGTGTCCCAGGAATTCTGAGTTGCCTTGAGTCAGTGATTTTCATACTGCACTCAGGGAAGTCGTTAGCTTCCGCTGAAGTTTCTAAGGAGAGAAGACCTGGGGAAGACAAGATGTGGAGGCTGAGTTTGAAGGAGATCCTGTCCTTCAAACTCCTTCCTTAGCCAAAGCAATTCTACTTTTATTGACTTCTCATAAAAGAAGTGTGTGAAAGATTTTGCCTATGGACAGGTCTCCTCTACCCAAAGACAGAGAGTGTTAGCAGAATGGTACTGAGGAGAGGAAGACTGACTCCAGAGGCCCAAAGAGAAAGGAAACCATTGAACCCTCTTTCTTCTGTCATTGTAATCTGCAGCAAACTTTCATATACTGGACAATGATCCTGCCTGATTCTTTTCAAATACTAGGCCCAACTCAACTTTGTGTCTTCCTAGACCTCGTAGAAGTTCACCTAGGCTCTGTACTCAAAGGCTTTCAACAGTCTTCATCCTTGAACTCCTTCTCAGAAACAGAAATGAATATATAAACAATATATGTTTATTTTACTTTCAAAAGGACAAATACTTGTGGGTAACATCTAATTTGTTTTTAATGTCAATAAGCAATCTAAAACATCCTTGCAAAACTATCACTAAAAGATGGCCCTTATCTCCAGCTATTAAATGTTATGCTGTCAAGTTCTACTTTTTTCTTAAGTGCCTGCACCATCAGGGTTAGATATGTATTTTACATTTGTGGGAAAAGAAAGCCATGATATACTATATAGGTCCCTTTCCTACTAGACAGCCTGTTAAGATAGATGGTAGCATAAACATAGCTGGGATCAAGGGAACACAAGACACCAAACTTGTGGTAAATATTTTCTAAAAGCAAGTGTTATCTCATACTGTATGGTCCATCATCATGGCAGAGTACCATTTGCCTTTCTCACTGGAGAGTTGTTCAACTAATTACCTCAAATTCTGAAAATGGGGGTAAAAGAAACAATATAAACATAAAATACTAGTAATGAAGATTAAACAATAATAATCAGTGTGCTCTCACTTTGTCAGAATCTGAGAAATTTCCATTTTGCAAAAGATTTCACACTTTCTACATCTCTGTAGAACAGATGGTATGTTCCAGTGCAAGTTAATTAGAGTTCATATTTGACTGTTGATTCAGCCCTGTTTCAGAGCCCAGTGGCAGGAAAAGGTGTGCACACAAGTGTGGAGCTATCGAGCACCAGGGAGTCCTTCGTTTAAACTGATATGCAATCTATTANAGGGAAAGTCGAATTCTTTCCTTGAAGAAGGTTGAATTCTTTCTTCTGTTTTCTTCCCTCCTAAGGTTGATCCAGTGGTTTGTGTAAGCTTCATATAGGGTGAATTTTGTGCTGAGTTTTTGTTTGTTTTTCCTCTGATGGGCAAGGCTGAGTGAAGTGGCAATCCTGTCAGCTGATGATTGGGCTTGTATTTTTGCTTTGTTTGTTGTTTATATGAGGCATCCTGCACAGGGTGCTACTGGTGGTTGGGTGATCCTGGGTCATGTATTCAAGTAGATTTCTTTGTGTGAGTTCTCACTATTNTTCAAACGTGGAGTTTCCAGTATTTTTCTTTATTTTATCAGACAACATAGAGAGCAAAGATGACCTCTCTTCAGGTCACTGGAAATGTGTCCCAGGAATTCTGAGTTGCCTTGAGTCAGTGATTTTCATACTGCACTCAGGGAAGTCGTTAGCTTCCGCTGAAGTTTCTAAGGAGAGAAGACCTGGGGAAGACAAGATGTGGAGGCTGAGTTTGAAGGAGATCCTGTCCTTCAAACTCCTTCCTTAGCCAAAGCAATTCTACTTTTATTGACTTCTCATAAAAGAAGTGTGTGAAAGATTTTGCCTATGGACAGGTCTCCTCTACCCAAAGACAGAGAGTGTTAGCAGAATGGTACTGAGGAGAGGAAGACTGACTCCAGAGGCCCAAAGAGAAAGGAAACCATTGAACCCTCTTTCTTCTGTCATTGTAATCTGCAGCAAACTTTCATATACTGGACAATGATCCTGCCTGATTCTTTTCAAATACTAGGCCCAACTCAACTTTGTGTCTTCCTAGACCTCGTAGAAGTTCACCTAGGCTCTGTACTCAAAGGCTTTCAACAGTCTTCATCCTTGAACTCCTTCTCAGAAACAGAAATGAATATATAAACAATATATGTTTATTTTACTTTCAAAAGGACAAATACTTGTGGGTAACATCTAATTTGTTTTTAATGTCAATAAGCAATCTAAAACATCCTTGCAAAACTATCACTAAAAGATGGCCCTTATCTCCAGCTATTAAATGTTATGCTGTCAAGTTCTACTTTTTTCTTAAGTGCCTGCACCATCAGGGTTAGATATGTATTTTACATTTGTGGGAAAAGAAAGCCATGATATACTATATAGGTCCCTTTCCTACTAGACAGCCTGTTAAGATAGATGGTAGCATAAACATAGCTGGGATCAAGGGAACACAAGACACCAAACTTGTGGTAAATATTTTCTAAAAGCAAGTGTTATCTCATACTGTATGGTCCATCATCATGGCAGAGTACCATTTGCCTTTCTCACTGGAGAGTTGTTCAACTAATTACCTCAAATTCTGAAAATGGGGGTAAAAGAAACAATAAAAACATAAAATACTAGTAATGAAGATTAAACAATAATAATCAGTGTGCTCTCACTTTGTCAGAATCTGAGAAATTTCCATTTTGCAAAAGATTTCACACTTTCTACATCTCTGTAGAACAGATGGTATGTTCCAGTGCAAGTTAATTAGAGTTCATATTTGACTGTTGATTCAGCCCTGTTTCAGAGCCCAGTGGCAGGAAAAGGTGTGCACACAAGTGTGGAGCTATCGAGCACCAGGGAGTCCTTCGTTTAAACTGATATGCAATCTATTAAGTCCCACATTTGAAATTGCATCAAAAGTACAGAAAGAAAACACTTCCAATGGGTTACCACCCTGTGCATGCTCAACAAAATGCTTCCTTTGGTTCTACATTTGAGAAGGCCTGTTGTCCTTTTTCCTAACAAAGGAAGGCAAAGGTCTAGTGGAACATTAAGGACACACAGTGCTTCCCTTGTGAGGGCAATTACATAGTACAGGAGGAGCTCTTTGTCATCACGTTGCTGTATCACCACCAAAGAATGCTCTTATAGAATAGTGTGGCGCTTAAAATACAGTAATTACTGTTACAGTGTGTGCACAGCAATGTAAGAACCGTATCTAGAGCTATACATGGCACCAAGAGTCGAGAAACAGCTGTAATTTTGGCTTTAAATATGTTTATGAGCATTTTGAATGGTTTAAGCTTGCTGTGCGGCATATGATTTTAATTTTCTTTATGGATATAGGGGGGCCATGAAATGCTGACTTTTGATATAATAATCTTTCAGGTTTCAGAGAAACTATAGGAGGCCAGTCAGTCCTCATGCCTGCCCTCTTAAATCTCAACTTATAAATTTCTCAGTTAGATGTAAGCTAAAAAAATTATACTGCACATTATATAGTAAGTCTTATATCTCTGATTTGAATAAATCCTTTCAGTTGACTACTTAGGCTAGGGAAATCAAAGAAAACCTATAAAATGGAGGCACATATCTTATTTACCAAATACTAACTCCTTCCTTTGAAACATAAGAAATCGAGCATTCCAAAGGAAAATTCAATTTCCTTATTTACCATATACAAAACTCAAGGAATAGTCATTTTCATATTGAAACTCATATTTAAACACACTTCAAAGCAAGTGCTAAATTGGTCACTTCTTTGGAACGGCTTAAGCAGATTTGCTTACAATTAAAAAAAGAAAAACATTTGAATTGCCTCTAGTTATTGTAAGTTAATTGTGCCTACTTTGGTTTGTTTCATTTAAAAGAACACATCCCAGACCAGTTAGTATTTGAGACATTAGTGATGGAGAAGAAATGGATCCAACAAAAAAAGATGAACTCAGTGAAAAAGGAATGATGTTATTTGCCTCAAATGATATCTATTGTGAGAGCCTCACAAATACTCATTTGACTAAAACTAGAGAAAAGTAATAAAGGTAATACTTGATAGGCAAGTATTACTAGCTATGGTGTGGCTCAGGCAGGTAATTTAAAAATATTACTGCACTGTAAATTTTTCAGCAACATGTCTTATTTCTATCATCAAGGTACAAAGTTACTTCTCAAATTAAAAAAAATACATTTGTCAATCAAATATCCCTACAAACTTCTGTTCACATCAAGAAAGTATAATAAATGACACACTAAAAGCCTAGAAATATGTTGACGATTAAATACCAAGTGGCTGATAGCCAATATNTCAAGGTACAAAGTTACTTCTCAAATTAAAAAAAATACATTTGTCAATCAAATATCCCTACAAACTTCTGTTCACATCAAGAAAGTATAATAAATGACACACTAAAAGCCTAGAAATATGTTGATGATTAAATACCAAGTGGCTGATAGCCAATATGTTATGATTTTAAAAAGAAAAAAAAAATAGTTGTGATATATAACCCATTACATGACAGGGGTAGCTAGGTTTTATACTTCCTGGATGGCAATATGGTTAGGTTACAAGGCTAGATTAACCAAACTGAATTTTATTTCCTCCTGGAACATAACTGGATTCCATTTTCAAACCTTCCTTCCAAAAAGTTGGAGTCATAGGATTGAGTTCTGGCCAATAAAATATGGCAAATTTAGTCTTTCTCATTCTTTCTCATTTTCCATACACTGAAGGAAATGACAGAGCCATATGACAAGAGTGTCACCTGTCCTGAATGACTGCACAAGCCGAGACAGAAGTCCTGAACGAGCCACCTGTATTGAATGACTGCAAGGAGCCAAGATATGAGTAAGAAATCTGCTTTTATTATGTACAATCCCTGAGATTTTGACTAATGCAAACAGGGACATTATTGTGTCTCCCACGTATCAGAAATTTCAGTCTTTTCAAAGAACCCTCAGAGAAGTAGTGAGTCCATTTGTTGGAAAGTCTGTATTTAGAACTTACTCCAGGCACCATGGACACAACTAAGTGACTTTCACTTCACTTTCAGGCACCACATGGAGTGGAAAGATGTAGGCTCTTCTCTCAGTCATGTCCAACTCTTTGCAACCCCTGGACTACATAGCCCATGGAATTCTCCAGGCCAGAATACTGGAGTGGGTAGCCTTTCCCGTTTCCAGGGTATCTTCCCAACCCAGGACTGAACCCAGGTCTCTCGCATTGCAGGCAGATTCTTTATCACCTGAGCCCAGGAATACTGAAGTGGGTAGCCTATCCCTTCTCCAGTGGATCTTCCTGACCCAGGAATTAAACCAGGGTCTCCTTCATTGCAGGAAGATTCTTTACCAGCTGAGCTACCAGGGAAACCCGGGGGTGGTGGGGGTAAGGGGGAATGTTTATGGGATTGCAAAAAATAGTGCCGATACACTGTACAGGGTGCTAAGTGTGAATGTATAAAAGGTTTCTAACACAGTCTGGAAGATTATAGAAGACTCCACAATGGTGGTTATAATTCAAATGCAAGGGTTAGTGGGGTGGACCACAAGAAAAAATGGGGCTATGAACCATGGTAGAAGGGCCTAAGCATGTACTTGACTCTGTGCCATGCTGAGGGTCTAATCATTCAAGGAATTCAGAGTCTAGTGGAATTATAACATGTCAGAGACATGCCATAGGTTCCATCAGATCAGCTTAATCACAGGAAAAAAAAAAAAAAAGTACATTCACACACACAAAAAAAAATCCAAATGAAGGTCATATAGATTTTCCTGAATGTGGTAAGTCTGACCAATTCCCTGAAAGGAATGAAGATGAGGCAGCTTTGTTAGTCTTCAGTTCTAGAAGAAACATTTTTAAGTCCTTCTTATATGACATTCAATCTTTTTATGCTTTTTAAGAATATTACTAGAATTATTTCTATGCTTTTAAAATTCAGACTAATATTTGTGTATGATTACCACCCTTATGGCAGAAAGTGAAGAGGAACTCAAAAGCCTCTTGATGAAAGTGAAAGAGGAGAGTGAAAAAGTTGGCTTAAAGCTCAACATTCAGAAAATGAAAATCATGGCATCCGATCCCATCACTTCATGGGAAATAGATGGGGGAACAGTGGAAACAGTGTCAGACTTTATTTTGGGGGGCTCCAAAATCACTGCAGATGGTGACTGCAGCCATGAAATTAAAAGACATTTACTCCTTGGAAGAAAAGTTATGACCAACCTAGACAGCATATTGAAAAGCAGAGACATTACTTTTCCGACTAAGGTCCGTCTAGTCAAGGCTATGGTTTTTCCTGTGGTCATGTATGGATGTGAGAGTTGGACTGTGAAGAAGGCTGAGCACCAAAGAACTGATGCTTTTGAACTGTGGTGTTGGAGAAGACTCTTGAGAGTCCCTTGGACTGCAAGGAGAGCCAACCAGTCCATTCTGAAGATCAGCCCTGATATTTCTTTGGAAGGAATGATGCTAAAGCTGAAACTCCAGTATTTTGGCCACCTCATGAGAAGATTTGACTCATTGGAAAAGACTCTGATGCTGGGAGGGATTGGGGGCAGGAGGAGAAGGGGACGACAGGGGATGAGATGGCTGGTTGGCATCACTGACTCGAAGGTTGTGAATCTGAGTGAACTCCAGGAGTTGGTGATGGACAGGGAGGTCTGGCGTGCTGTGATTCATGGGGTTGCAAAGAGTCGGACATGACTGAGGGACTGAACTGAACTGAACATATAGATATTAGGCTTCCCAGGGAGCTCAGTGGGTAAAATGACTGCCTGCATTGCTGGAGACGCAGGAGATATAGGTTCAATTCCTGATTCAGGAAGATCCCCTGGAAGAGGAAATGGCAGCTGACTCCAATATTCTTGTCTGGGAAATCTCATGGACAGAAGAGCCTGACTAGTTTATTGCTTGTGGCAGAAAGCAAAACTTGCTAGTATGTTCTATAAAGATGGCTTAAAACAAAAGATAACATAGGGACTTCCCTGGCAGTCCAGTGGTTAAAATTCCATGCTTCCACTGCAGGGAGTGAGGGTTCTATCCCTGGTCAGGGAACTAAGATCCTACATACAGCATTGTGCAGTCAAAAATTCAAAACAAATCCAAACAAAGATAACAACGTAGCATAGTATAGCATCACAAGGAAAAATATATTGCTAACCAGCATGACAGCAGTACATTTTTTAACCAAGCCAGTAATTGGTTAAATGAATGCATCTATGAGATTTCCAGCATCACTATAGAATGTAAACCAGAAATAGCATTAGATGACAGCAATCTGGAAAGAGGTAGAGGTGGCAGTCACACACGTGCGTGCACACACACACACACACACACATGGACAGGAATGCAGGCAGGAATGCAGATAGAAGAAAAAAGAAAAAATTAAAACCCGACAACAAAAATGATAAAATCTCTCTCTCAAAATGAGTCCTTAAAACCAAAAAATTACAAAACTCATTAGGAAACACAGTGGGAAGAAAGATAGCTAACAAAATAAATATTCAGAATAGTAACATTCTAAAGAAATCAATTATATAGAGCATGTATTTTGAGGATGCTCAGTGAGATAAATGAAGAAATAGATTTGCTTAAAAATAAATGTTATTTTTAAAAGAGATATAAAAGAAAAATAGATACGAAAAGGAATCAGTTAGAAGTCTTGGAAGGAAAAAAAATTTACAGAAAAAAAATTAATAGTATGGTAAAGTCTGGACTGAAAAATAGTTGAAGAAACAATTAGAAAACTGGAACATTGAACTGAAAAATTTTACCCAGATTGAAGCATATAGAGAAAAAAGGGGTTTTTTATCATGAAATATTAGCTGCAAGACATAAACAATAGATGACAAGATCTAATTTATGTCTACTAAATGCTGCATAAACTAGAAATACTATTAAAAAGTATTACTTGAAAAATTAATAACTATGAATTCTGTAAAAACTAAAGAAGACATGAATACTTACATTTGAGTATTTTTCTGGGTACTGAGCAAGATAAATAAATGTAAACCTAGCCAAACATTATTTTATCAAACCTGTAGGGCATTGAACATTAAAGATATTAAAGAAAAATTAAACTTAGTAGGGAAAAAAACTGAGATTGCCATGATAATTATACTGAGGTTAAACTTGTCAATAGTAAATAAATGTCAGAAAAGAATGAACAAATATTTTAAAAGTCCTCAAGGAAAATTTCTGTCAATTTATCAGTTTTTACTAACTTAAGCTATTGTTCAGGAAGAAAAGAAAAATGGAAGTACTTTCAGATATGCAAAAACAAAAGGAACTTACTACTCACATTCTTTCTCTAAAAGATCTTTAAAGAATATATTTAATACATCAGAAAATTGCCAAATTAACACAGAAGTTGCAGAAATCAATGAACAATGGTGAGACCAGAAACTGATAAAATATGTGACTAAATGTAATCAATGATTGTCTTTAAAGCAATATTTGCATGTTCACACATTTTTTTTTAAAGCAAGTTAAAAACCGCCATAAATAATGACTATTGTGTGTGTGTGTTGGGAAGAGGGAGAGAAGGTATTCAGTGGCTGCTAAAAACTTGATCAATCCAAAGTTAATTTAAAAAAAAAGGAAAACACAAACAGAAATCCAAAATAGGAATATAGAAATAGGCCCAAATATAACAGCATTCTCAATAAATAAAAATGGAAAAGAGAGAATACCAGAACAGACTGGAAAAACAATAGCACTGTATAGCTTATTAGACATATCTAAAACAAAATCAAACAGAATGGTTAAAATAAAGAAACTGGAAAATATCAGAAAAACATATATTAATACAGAAGAAAGTCATGGGAATTAAGGAAATATGGTGAAACCAGAAATCAAAATAAGCTGGTCTTCCTATACTTTTTAAAATCATAAGCATCTATGACAATGTGTTACCATTTGATCAAGCTGATTGTTTTCTTAATTTCATTGCTCCCTAGAGCTTTCTGTATAGTTGTAATGTTTTCTAATAAAAATATTGTTTAAAAAATTATATTGGATTCAGGGAACCAGGAGTTTTACAATAAATTCTCAGTTATGTCACTAATTTTGGCACCTCTGTAGCCTTGAGGTAATACACCTAGAAAATGAGGATTTCAAATTTTCAGTGGTTCATGCATCTTCTGTATCAATATCATCGTCACATATTAAAAATTACCTCCTCCATCAGGATGAGGGACCTGGATCTTCAGATGGGGCCAAAGCAGATACAGGGTAGGCATGTCTGTTTTTAAAAGCCCACTCTGCACCTCCATGAAGGACATCTGGATTTGGAAACTATTAGTAAACTATCTCTCATTTCAAAGGAAACTTTGCCTATGATTTGTCATACTCTCAGAAACAAACTATTAACAATCTTTACTCTCCCTTTTATCTAGAAAAGATGCAAAAACTAAAATAAGTTAAAGGCTAAAAATATGAGATTACATATATTAGCAAAGAAAAAGCAGAGCAAAATAATTATTTTGTTAAATAAGTAATACTTTAAAAGCTTTCTATTACCTACCTCAGAGGTTCTTAACCCAGAGTTGAAAGGAGTTCAGAGGGTCTACAGAATCCCCTAAAATATGCGTGTATGTGTGTGTGCATGTTCAGGAGAACAGGGTCATCACTTTTCATTTAGTTACAAAGGTTTATAATGCTAAATAGACTAGAAACAACTTATTTAAGAAAATGACTATAAGAAACTAAAAATACTAGAAAGAAAGTCCTCCAAAACATGTAGCATTTCAGTGTGATGTTAGAAGCTGTGATTAGATGTTGCTCTGTGTGTAGGATTGAGCTCAGCACCAACTCATCAGGAAGAGGTCATTTACAATGACATGCCCTGATACCTTGAAATGCCATCAGTGGAAGAGGGGATCCTTTAAGCTGGCACTGGGTAGAAAAGCATGGTCAAATAGGAGACCGTTGTAGGAGGCTAGAACCTAGGTTCTAGTCCTACCTAGGCCCACAGTGAGGAGTGTACTGGGCAAGTCTCTCCTCATCAAAATGTGAAGGTAGTGGCAGCAGGTTACTTAAAAATTACTTCTTTTTTGAGATTCCATAATTCTACCAAAAACAATGTTCTCTCCTCCAAAACAGAAGATATGCCAACGACACACCCCCAAGTACAGATCTAAATGCAGTCCAAAAAACCCAGTGAAGGATCAGAGATAGAAAAATCCAATTTTAGAAACAAATATATTAATTTTATTAATCCAATAACTTGACCATTAATTCCACGAAAAACTAGCACAACACACAGTACCTCTGAGCAAATAATTACATTTCAGAAAGAGGACAAAGGCCATTAGGATGACTAAAAGCAAGGGGTGTGCTTTTCCTTTCAAGGTGTTCTCATTTCTCTTGAAAGTTCAAAATTAACAAATCAGATACGCTTGGGCAAGTTTCAGTTCACTGGCAGTCAGCCAAACCACCATTCATCCTGGGAGTCCTACAGTCAAAGCACAATCATAAGAGTTTATGCCCACTACATCACTTGAGGTGTGAATGCATTAGTTTTTAACTGTCCCAAACTATTAGTATTTGTTATTCCTAAAAGTCTATCTAGTTAACCCTCTGGTTTCCAAACTGTGTGCCAAGCCACCAAGGAATAACTGCAGCAAATTCACAGACCACGGGGATATTTTAAAATTTCAAGGGACACATATCCATATTTCTCAGACCTCCCTTGAACTACTAGCATCATTTCAACTTAAGCCTTGCTACATTCCTTTCAACAACATAGAATATCTGCAAAGTTGGGTTAGGTTTTTGATGATTGCTATGTAAAGCATAAGCATACACTAAGTGACACACAAAATTCATGATGGAATAAGAAATGGGGGAGGAGATATCCGACCTGGATCCAGACTTTAAAAAGTTGTAAGGTATCCACCAGGTACACATATTTCATTAATAAGCAATTGTGGCTATTCAAGAATAAATTAAAAATATGACTCTGGGTTTGAATTTCTGTGCATTACTTTTTTTTCAAGTGTTATGTTAATGTGTTAGTCGCTCACTAACACATGTACGACTCTGCAACCCCATGAACTGTAGCTCACCAGGCTCCTCTGTCCATGGAATTCTCCAGGCAAGAATACTGGCATGGATTGCCATTCTTTCCTCCAAGGGATCTTTTCAAGGATCATACCCAGGTCTCCTTCATGGCAGGCAGATTCTTTATCATCTAAGGCACCAGGGAAGCTGCAAGTATTATGTTAGGATGTAAATACTATGCTATTTGGACTTAAGCGAAAAAGTTGGCTTAAAGCTCAACATTCAGAAAACGAAGATCATGACATCTGGTCCCATCACTTCATGGCAAATAGATGGGGAAACAGTGGAAACAGTGTCAGACTTTATTTTGGGGGGCTCCAAAATCACTGCAGATGGTAATTGCAGCCATGAAATTAAAAGACATTTACTCCTTGGAAGAAAAGTTATGACCAACCTAGACAGCATATTGAAAAGCAGAGACATTACTTTGCTAACTAAGGTCTGTCTAGACAAGGCTATGGTTTTTCCTGTGGTCATGTATGGATGTGAGAGTTGGACTGTGAAGAAGGCTGAGTGCCAAAGAATTGATGCTTTTGAACTGTGGTGTTGGAGAAGACTCTTGAGAGTCCCTTGGACTGCAAGGAGAGCCAACCAGTCCATTCTGAAGGAGATCAGCCCTGGGATTTCTTTGGAAGGAATGATGCTGAAGCTGAAACTCCAGTACTTTGACCACCTCACACGAAGAGTTGACTCATTGGAAAAGGCTCTAATGCTGGGAGGGATTGAGGGCAGGAGGAGAAGGGGACGACAGAGGATTAGATGTCTGTATGGCATCACGGACTCAATGATCGTGAGTCTGAGAAAACTCCGGGAGATGATGATGGACAGGGAGGCCTGGCGTGCTGCGATTCATTGGGGTCTCAAAGAGTCAGACACAACTGAGCCACTGAAATGAATTGAACTGAACTGAACTGAACTTCATGAACAGAAAAATCACCAAGATAACAAGAGTTGTGAGAAAGTCCGGGAAGCACCTTCAAGAGTGGTCCAAAGATTGGATGGCAGACAAATTTTACACTTCAAGTTGTAGGACATATATTTGTGTTTGGATTAAGCGATATAATAAAAGGGGAGGAAAAGGATGGCAAGGAGAAGAATAAGGAGGAAGAGGAGCAATAGAACAAGAAGAGGAAATAAGTTGGTAATATTAATAATAATTGGAGAAGGGAATGGCAATGCACTCCAGTATTCTTGCCTGGAAAATCCCATGGACAGAAGAGCCTGGTGTGCTACTGTCCATAGGGTTGCAAAGAGTCAGACATGACTGAGCAAATAACACATTAATATTAATAATAATAGTATTAACTGAGTACTTATTACATGACAGGCATTGTGCTAAGCATTTTATCTAACTTAATTTATTTCAATCTTATGAATATTCTCCCAGCCTTTGTGCTCTCATAGATACTAAATTTCCTCTGTTCTGTTTAATAAGCAGGTGTTATTTCAATTCCTCAAGTGTTCCCCTTATACTCTGGCAGTCCCAGACCCTTCCCCAAGTACATCCTCTAGATCACCCTACAAAACAGAAATTAAAGTAGTCAGCAAGGGAGTCAGTCTTATAACTGGCATTGATCAAGTCCTGGGCCTTGTTATGTGTTAATTAAATATTTAGCATTTACTTATGTTGACTCTTCATGGCAATACTATGAGGAAGGTGCTTCTACTCTCAGATTTAGATGTTAATCTTGATTCCAGTTCTATGTGAATTCCGAGTCTGGGTTCTTCACCAACATATGTAGCACTGTCTAATTAGAACTGCCCCTCATTACTGACACATGCTTGGCCCAACAGGCCTAGATTCCAGTGCCCAGCACACCTTGGACCTGTAGCCACTTCACATTCCTCTTGACTTGAGGTCTAATATTAAACGTAATGAACTCTTTCCATTGAAGTTCTTCATTAGTTGACATCAACTTTCCAATGTGTACACACACTTTTAATACTTTACAGTAGAATTTTAGCAATCAATAAGCATCAAATATCCTGTAAGAGGCAAATCACAATGGTTTAAGTCTCCCAGTTTCTTGCTTTTTAATAGTGAATGGTAAGAATTATCTTAGGAGCAGACTTTGCTGGCAGGAGCAGCTTTCGAAGTCAGCTGTGCCTTTCCTGAGTGATGCTGGCAGAATGGCCTTTTCCTGGTCCCAGGCTACATATAGTCTCCTGGGGTACTCACAGTGTTACTAATACTGGAAGGAACCTTAGAGTTTACTTTCTGATTTGACATAGGAGTATAATGGCTCCAAAATTGCTTCCTCTCCTTGTAGAACGAGGTCTGGATTCCCATCCCTTTGAAGTTGGTGGGAGAAGTTGTCAAGGGTAATTCCTCTATTTTTAAATCAACTGTCCTTCAGTGTAAAAGAGCAATTACTCTATTTTTAAATAAGGAAGGGTGAAATCCCACCCCAACTACATTCCTTTGTCTATCAACTACAGTACATGGTTTCCTCCCTCCCCAAGTCTATGATTTCTTCAGACTGACCCCACAGCCTGCTCCTATTGAATAATATCACAAGACTCTGGATGGAACAATACAGCCCTCTTCCCAGAGGAAGGTCCTCACCCTTTTGTTTCTGTCTGTTCCCATCCATCATGAGGCCACCCTTCCATTCTCCTTATATAGATTTGAATTTTCCATTAAAACAAGTGATTATAAAATGATCACAATAAAACAAATAGTATCAGGCCAGATTTTGTGTGAATAAGCAACTTTCTGGAAACAACATACCCTTCACTTTTCCATTATTAAGTAAATTTCCTTTTTCATGGCTCTAATCAGCATCCTAAAAGGGCAAATTTATCTCCCATGGGTAATGATTTGCTCCCACCGAATAGTTTAACTACTTCAGCTCACCAAAGGTTCGGGTCCAGTGTAATTAGAATACTATAAACTTCAACTGGATATAGCAAGGACAGTCATTTGTATCTTTACTCTGCTCTAATTTTACAAGTTCTCAAAGTAAGTTTTCAAAACTTCAGATACTCAGAGTAGATCTGTCTGATGCAGTTAGAGAAGATCTCCCTGGGCTGAGAAAATTGGAGGGTGGGTTAGCTGCTTGATAGAAAATTTAGTAGACTTTATAGAATTTATAATTTAGTAGAATTAATTTCCAAATGTAGAAATGAATCGATACCTTTATTTTGGTAACCAACACGGGTAAGAATTAGACCTAGATAACAGCAAAATAAGTACCCAAATGATCATATTTTAGGCATTTAGCTTCCATGGCCTGAGTTTGAAGTTAAGGCAAATTGAAGTTTGGTGGAGGTTATCAACCAAAGACACACAGTTGGTAAATGACAGGGCCAAGTTAGTCTCTTGCATCTCAGGTTCCCAATATTTCCCATATACAATATGGCCCCTTGATAGCTAAGTTGGTAAAAAAATCCGCCTGCAATGCAGGAGACCACAGTTTGATTCCTGGGTCGGGAAGACCTGCTAGAGAGGGAATAAGCTACTCATTACAGTATTCTTGGGCTTCCCTTGTGGCTCAGCTGGTAAAGAATCCACTTGCAATGTGGGAGGCCTGGATTCAATCCCTGGGTTGGGAAGATCCCCTGGAAAAGGGAAAGGCTACCCACTCCAGTATTCTGGCCTGGACAATTCCATGGACTACGGTAGATGGGCTCAGCAAAGAGCTGGACACTACTGAGTGACTTTCACTTTCATATGACCCACAAATGGTCTAGAAAGGAAAGCTACACTTTTTCTTTGTAACTTACTCTTTGTATATTCTCTGAAATAAAATACAAAGAACCAAGTCAAACATTCAATTTCACTCAAAACCAACTTACTAAATATTTTTCATGTGTCAGATTATATAAGGTACTTAATAGTGGCTGGAAAGTTGACTAAGATGTATCTTCTGCCCTCAAGAGAGATATACTCTTAACAGTAATAGTGGTATCCTTTTCTCCTTGAACAAAATTTAGTTATCCAGGCTTATTCTAGTTAGTCTTTAAATTTTTTATTAAGATTTTCAAACAGAAATTGATTTTTTTTGAGATTTGACAGCTTTTAGTAGACTATAATCCTTAATAGGTAACATTATTTTTAAATAGGTCTTATCCTTAAAACTAAGCATTCCCCTTTTCCCTTGCAAATTTGGAAGTCAATTTACAGTAGCCACACCTGAATGAATTCCTAATGACCTATTTTAACTATTGTGAATTTGCCTTAAGTAGTTTGATTAACCTCTCTTGCAAAAGATCTTTTTCTAAATATAGAGCTGGGTTACTGTAATGGGAGAAGCCCATTGGATACTGAAGTTCTTCCTCAGTTAGAGAGGAATGGGGTGGTTGGGGGGTGGATGCACAGACATTACCTAGAGAAACTGCCAAAATTGACTCCACTATTTAAACAAGCTCTGAAATAATCCCATACACTCCCTGCCAAAGAATAAATGGGTTTCTTAGTGGAGATGGGAAATAACGAGCTTTCATTGTAATAAAGTTCCATTTTTAGATTATTTATAAATTTTATAGATAGAAAATTATATTAGAAAGAAGACAGGCACAAATCAAAGGAATATGTGTATTTTTTATTCCATCACTAACTTATTGCAGTTGAGCAGGAGCAGACCAATGTCCCACATGATCTATAACACATATGCATTCTATGCCTACTAAGAGTCAAAGCCTACAGAAGTAATTAAGGACAGTGATTTTTATGCTGGAGCCTTCACAAGAGAGTATTTGGATTGTGAAGCTTAAGAAGGTGAAAATCAAGAGGATACAATGCCAGCAGAGCTATAAAAATCAAACAGGCTAAGAGTATAAGCAAGTTCAGGACAGAGCTGACCCTTCTTACTCACAAACTTCAAATGATGTGTCGAGACCTATTTGTGCCATTGGGGACTTGGAATCTAACAACTCTCAGACTCCATGTGTGGCCTAAAAACATCTGGCATGAAATTGCAACTGCTCTGGATTAGATTGTCTAATGCTGAATTGCACAGTCGGTGTCTCAAATTAGTCCAGGACCAATGTCACAATGGTGCTTTATCTTCTGTGCAGCCAACTCAGCGCAGCTGTTTTCCCTTCCACTGCCATGAGATTTCTCATGTCAGGACTGCCTCGGAAATGCCAGTCCTATCTTGCTCATACAAAGTAGAAGGATTGGGAGTCAGATGTTCAATCATGTAGTGCATATTTATTGAGCACCTGTAACCAGCATATGTAATGCAGGGCACTGAGAAAGCAGGATAAATGAGAGTCATCCAACTCTTCTGCCATTCACAGTAGTAATGATCCCACATACAGGATTCCATGACATATCTTTCCCCAAATATTCTGTTCCAATGTCAGACATGTCCTGCCTCTTAATTAATTAAATAGAGTCACTGTGCATGTTTGCTCAGTCACTCAGTCTTATCTGACTCTTTGTGACTCCATGGACTGTAGCCCATAAGGCTCTTCTGTCCACAGGACTTCCTAGGGAAGAATACTGTAGTGGACTGCCATTTCCTCCTCCAAGGAATCTTCCCAACTCAGGGACCAAGCAGGTGTCTTCTGCAGTTCTTGCTTTGGCAGGCAGATTTTTTACCACTGAGTCACCTGGGAAGTAGAGTCCCTGCATAACTCCTGAAGAACAGTAAACAGAGCCATTGAGATTTCATTGTATGGCATTTAGTATGTAGGAGTCCCTGGTGGCTCAGATGCTAAAGCGTCTGCCTGCAATGCGGGAGATCAGGGTTCAGTCCCTGGGTTGGGAAGATCCTCTGGAGAAGGAAATGGCAACCCAATCCCAGTACTCATACCTGGAAAATTCCATGGATGGAGAAGCCTGGTGGGCTATAGTCCATGGGGTCGCAAAGAGTCGGACACGACTGAGCGACTTCACTTTCACTTTCACTTTAATATGTAGAGATTTGAAGTGGGACAAGAATTCTTGTACTTTTAAAGGTAAGATGGTATGGAATTGAAAAAACCTTGGTGATAAAAGGCAACCAAGAATCATGAAGTTTCAGATCATGTCAAATAAACTTTTTTGCACCCTGTTGGGCCAAATAAATTAGAAAACATGTAATAAGGCCAATTCATTGCACTACGTGGGGATGCCCTTTATATCACAGTCTAAATCAATGGCATTCTTGAACTTGCCCATTGCACAGCATGCATGGACTATATGCAGAAGGTCTGTATGGATGAAAACAATACTTGATGAACAATCGGTCACTTTTGGACCTGCACCCTTTCCCAGCTACATTTAATGTTCTCCAAGAATCCCAGGGATGGAGGAGCCTGGTGAGCTGCCGTCTATGGGGTCGCACAGAGTTGGACTCGACTGAAGTGACTTAGCAGCAGTAACTGTAGCAAGCTTCTTTATCATTGCTTGTCACAGGGCCAGACCCAATAGGATTTGAGATATGAAGATTTTTCTTTCCATTACTCATACCATAGAAACAAGGTGCCTTTAATAGAAAAGTCCTGCACTGCAGGAGCCTTCCTATACGTCAGATATTTTACTAAGTACTTCATCTTTAATGTTTAGTCCTCAAAACCATAAGGCAATTATTATTAACATTCCCATGTTATAAAGAGAAAATTTGTCCATCCTTCAGTTCAGTTGCTCAGTCGTGTCCGACTCNACTGTGTTTCTCACACCCTTCATAGTACAGAATTGGCCCTTCCTATTGGCCTTTTGGCTCGGGAGCACCCCAAGGTAGCAGTCGTTTGCTTTCTCCCCCTCCTCCAGAAGCTCAGAAGCAGCAGCTGGAGGCGAGCCTAGAGCTGATCCAGGATGAGTGTGTGTCGGAGAACGCGGACCACTCCGCCGAGGAGCCCGCAGAGGGGGCGCCCGACGCCGACGGCGAGGAGCTGACCGACGGCGTGGAGGAGGACTTCGACGAGGACGGGGCGCACGAGCTGGTAGGAAACGGCCCCGGCATGTCTGCAACCCGTCCCTTCTGAGATAGAGGTGAATTCTCCGGGGCTCATTTCTCCCTCCTGTGCGCGTGCTTAAGGCAAGCGTGGACAGTGCTCTGCACATAATAAGTGCTCAATATACTTTTGCTAATTTAAAATATGAAGGAATAAATGAACGAACAAGATCATTATAGGTTAGAATTGGGTATATTCGCAGTCTCAGATGAAAAATTCTCAAGTGCTTCATCACAGCAGGAATCTTGCGTTCGAGCCATTACGCATGAGCTGCACGTGGGCATGATATCCTGGCAGTAAAAGTCGTCTACTGGGAGACGCACGGCCCCCTCCCAGCTAACAGGGTCACTCACGATGCTGCCTATGTTAGCTACACGGTCAGCAGCCCTGTACACTCCGTCCACTAAGGNTCAACTGAAACAAAAATTGTATTATTTAAGCAGGAAAATGTTTGTTGCCTATTACTATTTAAATTAAGCCTATTCAGTGTGCATGACCTCTGTAATTATGATTTGAAAGAAAGGAAAAAGAAAAAGAGAAGTGAACATGAATACTGTAGGGAAGAGGAAGGGAAAGGAGAAAATTGTATGCATTTATATGTGGTTATTCAAGACTCAGAGCAATTAGACATTCACAAGGTTGCATCCAAGTATTTAAAGTAGGTTCTGCTGCTACTGCTCCTGCTGTCGCTTCAGTCGTGTCCGACTCTGGGCGACCCCACAGACGACAGCCCANTTTATATGTGGTTATTCAAGACTCAGAGCAATTAGACATTCACAAGGTTGCATCCAAGTATTTAAAGTAGGTTCTGCTGCTACTGCTCCTGCTGTCGCTTCAGTCGTGTCCGACTCTGGGCGACCCCACAGACGACAGCCCACCAGGTTCCCCCGTCCCTGGGATTCTCCAGGCAAGAACACTGGAGTGGGTTGCAATTTCCTTCGATGCATGAAAGTGAAAAGTGAAAGTGAAGTAGTTCAGTCCTCAGTCGTATCCGGCGCTTCGCAAACCCATGAACTGCAGCCTACCAGGCTCCTCCGTCCATGGGATTTTCCAGGCAAGAGTACTGGAGTGGGGTGCCATTGCCTTCTCCGAAAGTAGATTCTACTATTTAGCTAAAATAAAGCAAATGAAAACCAAGAGTCACATTTTTGTTTCACTCCTCCCAGAGTTTTAAAGAATAATAACCAAAACCATATCCATGTGTTTTCCCACTGTTCTATCTTAATCCCTTCTGTATGCTAATGGGTATCCAGCAAAGTAGTTCTTTTAGCTATGCTTACCAACGTTTTCAGTTTTGCAGCCCCTGTAAAAAAAAATGGTATGTGAACAACTCAGAACTAGCCATAGCTTAGTCTCACCTACTTCTCCGCCTTTCAAAACTGATCCCTGCCGGTAAAGGTTTGTTTCAATTCTGGATATTTTCAACTTGAGCTTTGTTTAAAGTCTGAATTGTCTGTCTCAGTTAAACAATTCACTGTGATCTAGCTAACCTTTTATTTTCATTATCAATGTTTAAAATATTGGCATATGATAGATTACTTAGATAAAATTTTATTAAATAGTAACACATAATTTAAGAGGGCTAAGACAGCCATCTGAGGAACATTTTGTTTCAGTGGCTACAAACGTATTGTTTTATTTTAAATTGTCAGCAATCTCAGACTAAGCAAAACTGATGGATTGCAGTTTTTTACATTAAATGCTCAATGTAAAATTTTCATATTAAAGTTAGTGATAACCATANCACATAATTTAAGAGGGCTAAGACAGCCATCTGAGGAACATTTTGTTTCAGTGGCTACAAACGTATTGTTTTATTTTAAATTGTCAGCAATCTCAGACTAAGCAAAACTGATGGATTGCAGTTTTTTACATTAAATGCTCAATGTAAAATTTTCATATTAAAGTTAGTGATAACCATACTTTGTTTTCTGATAATTTATCCCATGAATGCCTAAGATATTACAATGAAATATTTAAAATAGTATTTATTGAAATATTCTAAATTATTGTTTACTTACATAGAAGTCACTTTTATAGCAACAGCATCAAGAAACAAAATGTACTTGGATGGCTACTTGAAGATGAATTCTATCCAAGAGCAGGGGCCACAGTTGGCCCCCTCAGCTACAGCGTTACAGAGTAGAGTTCCAGTGATGAAAATGGCTCTCTGTTAGGAAGTGCAGACCTGGGTTCTTTATTGAATGCAATATTTAGCATACAAGAGTGAGTATAAATTAGAAAAAAGAGATTCTGTTGGGGAGAATTCCTAAGCCTCTTCTTGGGAAGATTTTTTTTGTTTTTTTTTCTTTTTCCCTCAGATATATTTATACTTGAGCATGTTTATTGCAGTTTTTTTTTTTTTTCATTGCTTTCTAGTGTTATAACACTTTAAATTTTGAGAAGTTCCTCATCTCTGAGGANACTCTAAGTTCAGTGCTCTTCCTAAAAGATTGTCAGTAAGCACTCTCCAAGCAATCTGTCATCTTCAACGAGATGAACAGCACCTCCCTTAGAATTCAGAACACTCCACTACACCCAGATTATAAGTCCACAATCCTTAACATCAATGATCTAATAGTTACACAGTGCTTTGGCACTCAAGACAGCTTTCCCGGAAGGAAGAAACATCCTCTTGGCTTCTCCACTGGGGGTGTAAAGGTGAATAACAAAACTCTAACTGCACTGAGTAGCTAGCCAGCGGGAACAGAGAGAGAGTTGAATTTCCACATTGACCTATAAAGAGAGTGTGCCTTCCCATGTACCCTACCTGTACTTTACAATTTTAAGAAGTAATGTGAAGTCTTTAGACAAAAACTTAACTGCATGTTTGACCCATCTCTGTCTTGACATTAAAAGTTGATGAGAAAAGAATAGTTATTATGAGTATATATTATAATTATCTTCAGTGAAAATTCTCCAAGTTCCTCAGATGAAAGATTTTTATATATAGTATAGATGATGATTCTTCTGTGATTAGCTATATTCTATCTGAAAAACACTCAGTAAAGTGTGTGAATACATTACTAACCCTGGATATTGTATTTCATATTTACATTTTCAAGGTTTTATTGTGATATGAATATTATTCAAATAATTTTCTCTAGCTAAGTTCTGTGTATTTACTTTGAATAACAGACCTTCACTTGAAACAAATACTATTAAAATGGCTCCAACATAAGAAAATAAAAAGAAGTGCGATGAAGTTGACTGGTGTTACCCACATATATTGAGCATGAAATGAAAAATGAGAAAGAAATAGAAAGCTTTTGAGGGAAATGTTTTGAGTGGTAGATGTAATAAACTGGGGAATCAGAAACAAATTCTCTATGAATGCAGCTAGGCTACATTTATGCCCTTACTAGAACCTAAATCCATCTGATAGGCTCTATGAGTGATTTCAAAAGATGTAAGTTTTACCCTCAAGGAGTTTATAGGCTAGTCAAGAAAGCAGTGCCCACAAACACATACCCAAAGAAGCACAAGTATACACATACAGACACTTAAAATACTTACAAAGAAATGTAGGGAAAATGTGTGAATCATAAAGGAAACAAGAAACAGAGTTGCTGTTGTTGTTTAGTGGCTAAGTTGTATATGACTCTTTTGTGACCCAATGGACCATAAACTGCCAGGTTCCTCTGTTCATGGGATTTTCCAGGCAGCAATACTGGAGTGGGTTGCCATTTCCTCCTCCAAGGGATCTTCCTAACCCTGTTTAGGGAAAGCTTTGTAGTAAATAGGGAAGGCCGGTTTAGGGATAGCTTTGTAATAAAACCTGAAAAGTGATTTATGTATATAACTGGTGCAAATACTTGATTTAAGTGTGTGTCACCACATTTGTGGCTTCCCTTGCGGCTCAGTGGTAAAGAATCTACCTGCTCATCTGGGAGTCATGGGTCCGAGTCCTGGGTTGGAAAGATCCCCTAGAGAAGGCAAGGTAACCCACTCAAATTCTTGCCTCAGAAATCCCATGGACAGAGGAGTCTGGTGGGCTACAGTCTAGGGACCTGGAAAAGAAACTGGACACAACTTAGGGACTAAACAGCAACCACCACACATGTGACTTGTTTATTCTTATGAACTTACAGTTCTTTGGGGCAATCAGAACTATGTTGTTTTGGAGTCCTCAGACTAATATAACATTATTCTACCTTCTAGATTCTCGGTCCTGTTGTCCTGATGCCCTGTTGTGATGCATTAAGTAGTGGACAAGCTCTTAAGAATTCCTGCTGCTCAGTCAAACTAATTGAAGAGGTCACAGTTGACAGGCAGTGAGAAATACTTGAGGCTCTTTCAGTTCAGTTCAGTCACTCAGTCATGTCTGACTGTGCGACTCCATGAATCGCAGCATGCCAGGCCTCCCTGTCCATCACCATCTCCCGGAGTTCACTCAGATTCACGTTCATCAAGTTGGTGATGCCATCCAGCCATCTCATCCTCTGTCATCCCCTTTTCCTCCTGCCCCCAATCCCTCCCAACATCAGAGTCTTTTCCAATGAGTCAACTCTTCGCATGAGGTGGCCAAAGTACTGGAGTTTCNAGTCATGGGTCCGAGTCCTGGGTTGGAAAGATCCCCTAGAGAAGGCAAGGTAACCCACTCAAATTCTTGCCTCAGAAATCCCATGGACAGAGGAGTCTGGTGGGCTACAGTCTAGGGACCTGGAAAAGAAACTGGACACAACTTAGGGACTAAACAGCAACCACCACACATGTGACTTGTTTATTCTTATGAACTTACAGTTCTTTGGGGCAATCAGAACTATGTTGTTTTGGAGTCCTCAGACTAATATAACATTATTCTACCTTCTAGATTCTCGGTCCTGTTGTCCTGATGCCCTGTTGTGATGCATTAAGTAGTGGACAAGCTCTTAAGAATTCCTGCTGCTCAGTCAAACTAATTGAAGAGGTCACAGTTGACAGGCAGTGAGAAATACTTGAGGCTCTTTCAGTTCAGTTCAGTCACTCAGTCATGTCTGACTGTGCGACTCCATGAATCGCAGCATGCCAGGCCTCCCTGTCCATCACCATCTCCCGGAGTTCACTCAGATTCACGTTCATCAAGTTGGTGATGCCATCCAGCCATCTCATCCTCTGTCATCCCCTTTTCCTCCTGCCCCCAATCCCTCCCAACATCAGAGTCTTTTCCAATGAGTCAACTCTTCGCATGAGGTGGCCAAAGTACTGGAGTTTCAGCTTTAGCATCATTCCTTCCAAAGAACACCCAGGGCTGATCTCCTTTAGGTTAATGTATATATCACTAAGGGCTTCCCAGGTGGTGTTCATGGTAAAGGACCCGCCTGCGAATGCAGGAGATGTAAGAGATGCTGGTTTGATCTCTGGATCAGGAAGCTCCCCCAGAGGAGGTCATAGCAACTTATTTCAGGACTCTTGCCTGGAGAATCCCATGGACAGAGGAGCCTGGTGGGCTACAGTCCATAGCTTCACAAAGAGTCAGACATGACTGAAGTAACTTAGCATGCACGCATGCACATATATCACTAAATAACCTAAGACAAAGATTTTCTTTGGAAATCCCAGAGGAAAATCATAATTTTAGGATCAACAGTATAACAGTCAATTAATATGGCTACTTAGTCCTCCTAAAGGGGAGTGATGGGACAATGGACCACACTGTTGAGAAGGCTGGACAATCTGATAATGCAGCTAAGACATGGAATGAAGGGCTCTGTTCATGAAAAGCCAGGTGAGTTTATAATGGCTGCTTCTCTTTGGATTCTCTGTGCCACACTGACTGCAGATGACTAATCTCTTTCTCATCTTCAAAGGAAAGTCTCATACAAGTGATTCCATCAAGTTTGGAATGTTTGTAGGGTACTAGAGTTCTTCCAAGGGCTTCCCTGATAGTTCAGCTGGTAAAGAATCCACCTGCAGTGCAGGTGGATCCCTGGGTTGGGAAGATCCCCTAGAGAAGGGAGTGGCTACCCACTCCAGTATTCTAGCTTGGAGAATTCCATGGACTGCATAGTCCATGGGGTCACAAAGAGTCAGGCACAACGGAGCCACTTTCACTTTCAGAGTTCTTCCACAGGAAAAAAAAGGCCAGTTTCCCACATTAAGGTCTGTGGAGGCCAGCACTGTACCTCTATACATTACCCTTTTCATTCTTTCCAAGTTCTGTGCCCTCACTAATGCCCAGACCAAGACCCAGTTTCTCCAGGTCACACTCTCATCCTCCCACTTCCTGGTTTCCAATAACACTTCCATGTCACATGATCTGTTCTTCTTATTTAATATTAAGCATTGTGATTTAAATGCTTTCTCAAATTTTCCTTCTTCCTTTCCCTAGAATGGTAGCCTTTTCTAAAATGTGGACTATATTTCATATTGCTCTTTATTTCCTGGGGACCTTAAGATGGTCTTTGCATTGCCTCTTTGAGATTTCTATGGTACCTATTAAGTGAATCATGAATGATTATTGAATTGAGGTTGTTACACCTTGTGTCTTTGGTAGATAACCAAGGATAGCATCAGACCCAGGGCTGAGGACAGTCATGAACACCAGTCTTCTCAAGGAGCAGCAACCATGATAGAAAGCGGTGTAAAAACCACAGTCAAGGACAGTGATTGACTATTCAACAAACATGACTATCTTCTAAATTAGGCATTAGAGATAAGATGTGCTATCAACTCTTTGCTTCAAAGCACTGGGTTCCTGCAGGTGCTTTTGGTCTGATAGCTAAAGTCAGTGAATGTCAGGCCACACATAATCTCTGAAATGTGTTACAATTGATGATTACAAAGGAGCCATAAATACATAAACTAAAACTACTCTGGGTCCACCTATGAAACTAGGGCAATATTGCCTAGCCATCCAAATCTGCAAAACGCTTCAAATATTTCTCTAAGTGGGTAGATAGTTCTATGCCCAAAACCTTTCTCACTTCAAAGGAACAAATGAAAACTGATGGACACCAAGGATGGCCCAGTCTCTTCAAATGCTGGCCCTTCTTTTGATGTGCTCCAAACAAGACCCGTATTTGGCTTGGAGATTTTCTCTAAATCTAAGACCAGAAACCATTTAAAAATCCCCACTGAATTTGTACGACTGTCCAAACTTGTTCATTTAGGAATTTTGTCTTAAAAAATCTAATTTTGCCGAACTCTATGTAATACTAAAAAAAAAAATCTGAGTCAAGTTTTGGGTAACCCTGGGATAAACCTTGAGTGAATGTGCCCCTCATAACTAGGAATTCACAAGAGATTTATACCTTTATCTAGAAACCACTCAATGCCTGATGATTTCTTTTGATTTGGCTTTAACTAGGGTATAAAATTCTCCTTGAATAACTTGACATTTGGGCTAAGATTCCAAGAAACACATAGGATGCAAATTCATTCTGTCTGAGCCCAACAAAAGATTTCTTGAGCTCCTTGCTAACTGGGCACACACACACTTCTGATATCGTCTGTTATCCCTATGATAAACCCAGCCCATAAATCAAGTACATCATATATAAGAAGTAGCACGTAAAAGATACTGAAAAATATCATATAACTACATGAATAATTGTGTTTATAAATTTAGTCCTACCAGTTATAGAGAAATCTAAAAGATACCAAATTTCTAGGGAGAAGCAGCTATATAATAGAAGGTGAATTATTCATTACTCCCCTGGAATAACTCATTGTCTACAAGCTAATACTCTACTACACCTAGGCAAGCATTTCCTGTAAGATTCTAACTAATGCCCTCATATATTTGAATGCTACTTTGGGGATCAGTCCTTAATCTGTGTGTGTGAGTGCTCAGCCACTACAGTCACATCCAACTCTTTGCAACCCTATGGACCATAGCCCACCAGGCTCCTCTGTTCATGGGATTCTCTAGGCAAGAATACTGGAGTGGGCTGCCATGCCCTCTTCCAGGGAATATTCCTGACCCAGAGATGGAAGCACATTTTGTATGTCTCCTGCATTGCTAATGGGTTCTTTACCATTAGCCCTACCTGGGAAGCCTCCTTAATATGTGAGTCTCATAATATACATATAAAAGTTGGAGCTGTGTCTGAGACCAGGGCCAAGTGATTAAACTAAGTTCCTTTGTAAGACTGAAATGAGGAAGGCCAGAATTCTGGCTCTGCCTTTGTCAGAGGATATGCAATCCCACTTAGTACATCATATTTTCTGTTCTCTGTGGTTTGTTAAATAATCATTTGTATGTTGTGCCAGGTTCTATGCTAGGTACAGGAGATATGAAGGTGACTAAGACATGACCTCATTCTTGAGATAAAGGTAAAACTGGCCACATATGCACAGGAAAGCTCACACAGTCAGCCCGTTTCCTAGGCTCTGTGGCATTCCTCACAGCTGGCTCAGGTCTACCTACTACCACCACTTCTTTTGTTCTTAGGATTGTCTGTTTGTTCAAATGTAGACATTCAGGAGCTGGTCATCAGTCTCTCTGGCCTTGACTCACAATTTGCCTTCCATACTAGACTCAGCTTTTTCCAAAGATTATTTTTTCAACTCCTCATAATAATCCGAAAAGTATCTTTCAATCTATCTTACAAAAGCAGAAATTGAGAATCTGAGGAGTAATATGCTGCTGCTAAGTCGCTTCAGTTGTGTCCAACTCTGTACGACCCCATAGACGGCCTCCTACCAGGCTCCTGTGTCCCTGAGATTCTCCAGGCAAGAACACTGGAGTAGAGTGCCATGTCCTTTTCTAACGCATGAAAGTGAAAAGTGAAAGTGAAGTCGCTCAGTCGTGTCCGACTCTTAGCAACCCCAAGGACTGCAGCCTACCAGGCTCCTCTGTCCATAGGATTTTCCAGGCAAGAGTACTGGAGTGGGGTGCCATTGCCTTCTCCTGAGGAGTAATATATCTTTCCCCAAATCACACTGTCAAGTAACTGATGGAGAAAGGATTTGGACCTCGACCAGTAGGACCTCAAAAATCTATTCTGTAAGAAGCTCAAGGTCTGACTGCAAAGCCCAGTACTACACCTACTTTCAGTTTTCACCAATGATTACCCCTTTTTCCTTACTTCCTGTTCTTCCAAGAATTAACACTTATTCCCGGTGACTGTCGATCATCTTTTCCACCTACTCAAGCCAATCACCATAACCGACTATTTGCCTGACCAAGCCATACCACTAGAAGGCCTTTGCTTCCGAAAGCAGCTCACACAGCTCCTCTCCCTGCTGGCAAGGACATCAGTGCCAAGTCCCTACCCCATCCCAAATGGCTAACTGGCCATGGTTGGCCAACAATTATTGTACAGTTTTCAGGTGCACAGCTTTTCAGATTAACACTTCTCTCCTCCTTTTCCGCTGCTGTGTAAAACTGAAGAGTATAGAGGGGAAACTGCTCTGTGTTTATAAAGTGCCAAAAAAGGACATGAATTATCAATCATAATTGCCCCATTTTTTTCCTAAGAATAAAGCTAGACTTGAGGCTTTTTGAAGATTCTGGACTTCTCATAGAATATCATGCTGAGTAGTGCATGAATACTATTTTGATTAAGATGCAATTGTACATTTGGAAGCAAAAATAATTATTTTAGTATATTCAGTTCTTCTTTCTTCCAAAGATATTTTTTGATATCTTGAGAGCTTTGTAGACATCAGCATTTATTATATCCATTTTATAGAAGAAAAACTAAATGCCCAGAGAGGTTAAGGCACCAGCAAAGAACCTCAGAATGATGTATTGGAAGTCCTGTGAGGAGGTTTCAAGAAGCCTAATTTCTAAAGCAGTGTTCTATCCACTCAACCATGCTGTCACTCAGTAAGATGTACCTCTCAGAAAAATGAGGCATAACCATTAAAAATCCTTTAGCTTTCTAACATTAACTACCTTTGTGTATCTCAGGGTCTAATGCTTCATAAAAGCTCAGAAGTGAATTAGACATTTTATTTAAGTGCTACTTAACTAAAAGTTAAAAAGTATAATTTTCTATTGCAGAATAAGAACCAGAGAGACTAATTTGGTGGAGTAAAATTTTACAAAGCCTGAGTCTCAATTTTCAAAAAATATTGTAGATTTATTTATTGAAGTGAATGAAACATTTTGTATAAAACTATTCAACGGAAGTTTTTTTAACAAAGCATAATTTACTTTTCATTTGCAGAACAATGGAAAGCAGAAGGAAATCTCCTCTAAGGTATTAGAATCATGTACAGTTTCATATTTGACTAAAAAATTATTTCCCCAGCCTGTTTTCTCAATACTAAGGATATGCAGAAAAGTATCGCCTGCATTCATCATGAAAATTATAGAAAAATGACTGAAACTACTGAGAACATTATTAAATAAAACATATACTTATTATCTATTTTTTGTCTTTTTCTATGGTTTACAGAACATTGACTTTTCCTTACCAGTCCTTCTACTTAGAAATTATATTTCACTCTAATCCCCAAGGTGGGAAGTCAAAGAATTCCCCTCCAAATTCATGTGGGGCACGTGAGGGTGAAATCGACACCTGTGCTCTGGATCCAGGCTCTCGATTGCCTGCTGGGAGTGCACCCTTCAATTTAAGTATGGTAAGTGGGGCAGTGGGAGGCCTTCTCTTCCCCCAGCAGATGGTAAGCAGAATCAGGGGTTCTTTGTTCCAGGTGCATTGAGTTTCAAAATGAGAATGGGGCCCATTTCTCCTTATCTGATTATGCATAAGCACAGCATTTCAACCCAGAAGGCAAAGGCAATGAATATGCACTCTGATGCATTCAACGCCATCATATGGAATTAGGACAAAAAGAGAAAAAAAAAGTCCTTGTTATCACCCACTATTCATATTCAGATACAGAACCAGTAGGCTCTTGTCACCATATACTCCAGGAAATCCTAAGAGACCCCAGTTACCTAGTCAACGCAAGTGTAAATGTTTGGGGGCATGCAACATTTCATGCAGCATGAAACAGGAAGTCTTAGAATCAAAGAGGTAACTGATGTCACTAACACTGTCTTTTCCGATGTAGTACAATGTGTGTTAGTGTGTTAGTGCTCAGTCGTGTCCAACTCTTTGCAACCCCATGAACTGTAGCCCGCCAGGCTCCTCTGTCCACGGGATATTTTAGGCAAGAATACTGGAGTGGGTTGCCGTTTTCTTCTCCAGGGGATCTTCCCAACCCAGGAATCAAACCCAGGTCTCCTACATTGCAGGCAGATTCTTTACTCTCTGAGCAACTGGGGAAGCCCTATAGTACAATAGACCAAGCATTAAAACACTCGTGTGTATGTATGTACACATTTGTGGGGAACTTTTCGATTACACAGGGTATGATGATGCCCCTATAAGGTCAAGGGTAGCCATGGAGGCTTACTGCTGACTTCAGCAAGCACAGGCTTCCAAGGTGGGCTCACAGGGTTCTTGTACAGGATCGAAATAGCAGAAGAGGGGTGGTGCTAAGAGGGATGGGGCTAGGTCCCAGAGAAAAGACAGACTCACTGGGAACCAGGTAAACTCTTAAGGAAGTTTTCAGCAGCAAAGGGATGAAAATATTCATAGGAGAGTGGGGTGCCACTAGACCCTGGGTTTCCTGAGCAAGGACCAATATTTTATCCATTATTGTTTTCTCAGCAATAGAGTAAGCATACAGTAAATGTATGTGTCTTGAATTAATGGATGAAAAACAGAGCAATAAACAGAGGCTTAGGTAGCTACAACCAAAGATCCAATGTGTGTGTAGCCCTGTGTGTGTGCTAAGTCCCTTCAGCTGTGTCCAATTCTTTCTGTGGACTGTAGCCCACTAGGCTCCTCTGTCCATGGGGATTCTCCACACAAAAATACTGGAGTGGGTTGCCATACCCTCCTCCAAGGGATCTTCCCAACCCAGTGATCAAACCCATGTCTCTTTATGTCTCTTACATTGGCAGATAAATTCTTTACCACTCGGGTCACCTGGGAAGCCCAAGTTAGTGGGGCTCAGGACAAAAGTGTTTCTCTTCAGAATTTGGTGGGATCAGGAAACTGGGACACATAGGGTTTGGAAGGTGCAAAATGGAAATCAGTGATTGCAAGTGGAATAAATGGATTTGGCCACTCAGAACAGCAGAAGAGTTCAGATCCGGTAACTGGCAAATACTATCAGAGAAAATCAGTAAATAGGGTAACATGATGTTAAGACCCTGAATTGGTGAGGGAAGGGATTAGTGCATGGACCTTGGTGCATAACTGGAGAAGAAGAGAGGGATCAACTTCAGGGTTTTAACTTATTTACCATTTTATTCAATCACCATGTATTGAATGCCTGTTTTATATTAGCCATTTAGATGTTGGGGAGGCAAAAATTTTATTTCATTTGGGAGGATATTCATTCTCAAGGACAATCAGCAAGGTGGATGAACAAGCATTAACAGATGTTTCTTCCAGAACCTGGGACAGGTCAGGCTTGAAGGCAGTAACCATCAGTACAATTCATTGGTGGAGATGGAACGGGCAGAAGTATCACCTCAGATAGTGTGCAGGTCACTACCAACTGACCTTTCCCTTTCCGTCTGTGTACTGTATCCAGTCCCTTGGGAATCAGAAATATATTGTTCAATCAAGATCAATTCTGGTTCTGGTTCCAGAAGAACAGCCAAATCAGGAAGCAGAGAACAATGATACAGACAAAGTTTATTTTCCTCTGAAGTTCCTGTAGAACTTCTCAGAGAAGTTCTTGTACTTGAAACCTTTAGTCTTTAAGAGTAGAAAAAACATTTCTGCAGGTTATCAGATAAACATACTATTTAGTACTAAAAATAAAATGATAAATGTATCCTGAAAAGATAATATATAACATGAAAAGACTCAGCAAAGACATGAGGTCTGTGTTCAGACACTTGAAGACATGAGATTTGTCATGTAGAAGAGAAGTCAACCCTGTTCTGTGATACTCTTAAGAAGTAGAACTGGTAGCATTGGGTTATAAGTTCTGCTTCAGTATTAGAAATAAATTGCCAACTCAGAGTTATTCATGGAAGAAATAGACTATCACAACATGGTTGGTTCAAGTATACAAAGCGTGCCTGGACTGCTCCAAGCAGACAATAACTTGAGCATCTGCTGAGTCAGTATCTACAGAAACTGACCAGCAGCCTTTAAAACCGAGAACTAGAGTCCAAAATGCCATCTCAGAGTGGTGAGCATGGTGGCAGTAATAGAACATAGAGGACACTCCCAAATCAGGTTATCAGTCACTGAGAGCAGGATTCCAGCCAAGACCTGGTCAACGGAAAGTGTGAGCTAAGGATAGTCATCCTGAGCAGGCCTATAGAGGGGTAGCCCACAAAGCTCATTAGGATGAGAAGGCAGAAAACTAGGCTGGTGTGTTCACCATACTGTCTTCTAATTTAGTGATTTTCAGTTATATTATGAAGATCTTGTGGTCTAAGAAGATGTCTCATTGGAGCCTTGAGGAGGAGAGAGTGGAAAAATTAAGAATCTGAGATCCCCATTTCCTACTTTAGAGCCTAGTTTCTTATCTATTTTATTTACATAAAATTTCATTGAAGAAATCCTTGACTCCAAGCAGAATGTAAAGCACAGGGCTTCACTGAAGTGTGGAAACCATAGCCACATAAGAGTTTTAAGCCCTTCACATATCATTCTGTCACTCCAAGAAGGAAAATATAAGAACATAATGAAGTTCTCCTAGATGCACATCTGGTCTTTGAGAACTAGGGGAGGTGCTTTAGGTATGAGCAAAAGAGTTATTTCTGCTTCTCTATCATACTTGAGAGCCCTTATTTGGATGGATTCACATTATTCCCCTCTTTCCTATCTTCCTCCAATGTTACTGCTTTGTTGGCTCTAATTGAAAAGTCTAGGAGAACCATCAGAAAGGCATAGGAAAATGGAAACAACTTTAACTAGCTCTGTTCCAGACTCTGGAAGCATTGCTGTCTTCATCCTTCTCTCACTTCTAAAGACCATGATCATCATATGTGGCTTAGGGAAAGAGACTTCAAGATAAATAACAGCAGTTTAGTAACTTGTGTGTAGACTAGCCTGCCTGACCAATGCAGAACAGAACAGATATCAGTGTTAAGGCCTAAACTAAAACTTGTTTGCTCACCCTGATTGCTCAAGATGGAGAAGGAGGACTTGAAAATCACTTCCCTGTTCAAACACATCAAACATACACACATCTACAGGTGGAACAAGTCTCACTGAAAACTAACAGGAAGTGGGCAGAAAGACTCCTGTAGAACCAAGGCTGTAAGAAAGATTAAAATGGAAGGTACTTTCCCACAACCACTCTAGCAGTGCACCACAGCCTGCGCCAGCAAATGCTTCAGCCTCACTTTACCTTGTACCTCTTCTGCAGCAAAGGCTATAAAAACCTAGAAGAGAGCTCAGCTATGAGACACACAGGACCTGGGTGGCATCTTAGCAGAGTGGAGGTGGCTATCATTTGCATTTACATAGACAGTGCATAAGAGGGGACCCATATCTCTGAAAGAGGCCAAACCACCATAGCTCTCACCCAGACAAACACTAAATGTCCATCTAGGACCAGCCTGCTCAGCACCACAACTACTGTAAGGGACAAAGGAGTCTTAGACGCAGTTGGCAGGGGCTGGCTACCATTGCTGATGATTGCAGTCAGCACATCATATGCAACACAGACTTCCATCTGTGGCTACCCCACAGTAGCCCATGGCTCATCAAAGCTGAGAGACTGCACAAGCCCCTCTTTCTCCAAGACTGCTGCCCCCTGAGATAAGAGTACCAGTGCTATGAGAGAGGCAACCACATACCTAAACAGAAGAAAGTCAACTTAGATGTGACCCTCAGGACTTCTGCTCCATCAACTTGGGGGATACCACCCCACTTCTGATAGAACAGTGATGGCCACTTAGCAGACAGGAAGCCCTGCCTCACACATGACTCTGGCCCTAGCTCCTCCATCTCCAGCCTCAGTCACTTCAGGTCAGTTGCTCAGTTGTGTCCAACTCTTATGAACCCATGGACTATAGCATCTCAGGCTTCCCTGTCTATCACCAACTCCCAGAGCTTACTCAAACTCATGTCCATCAAGTTGGTGATGCCATCCAACCATCTCATCCTCTGTTGTCCCCTTCTCCTCCCGCCTTCAATCTTTTCCAGCATCAGGGTCTTTTCCAATGAGTTTGTTCTTCACACCAGGTGGCTGAAGTACTGGAGTTTCAGCTTCAGTATCAGTTCTTCCATGTTCAGGACTGATTTCCTTTAGGTTGGAGTGGTTGAATCTCCTTGCAGTCCAAAGGATGCACAAGAGTCTTCTCCAACACAACAGTTCAAAAACATCAATTATTCGGTGCTCAGCTTTCTTTATAGTCCAATACTCACATCCACACATGACTACTAGAAAAACCATAGCTTTGACTAGATAGACCTTTGTTGGCAAAGTAATGTCTCTGCTTTTTAATATGCTGTCTAGGTTGGTCATAGCTTTTCTTCCAAGGAGTAAGAGTCTTTTAATTTCATGGCTGCAGTCACCATCTGCAGTGATTTTGGTGCCCCCCCAATATAAAGTCTGTTACTGTTTCCATTGTTTCCCCATCTGTTTGCCACGAAGTGATGAAACTGGATGCCATGATCCCAGTTTTCTGAATGTTGAGTTTTAAGCCAGTTTTTTCACTCTCCTCTTTCACTTTCATCAAGAGACTCTTTAGTTCTTCTTCACTTTCTGCCATAACGGTGGTGTCTTTTGCATATCTGATGTTATTGATATTTCTCCTGGCAATCTTGATTCCAGTTTGTGCTCCATCCAGCCTGGCATTTCACATGATATACTCTGCATATAATTTAAATAAGCAGGGTGACAATATACAACCTTGATGTACTTCTTTCCCTTTTTTCAATCAGACTGTTCTGTGTCCAGTTCTAACTATTGCTTCTTGACTTGCATACAGATTTCTCAGGAGGCAAGTTCAGTGTTCTGGTATTTCCATCTCTTGAAGAACTTTTGACAGTTTCTTGTGATCTACACAGTCAAAGGTTTTGGTGTAGTCAATAAAGCAAAAGTAGATGTTTTTCTAGAACTCTCTTGCTTTTTTGATGATCTAACAGATGTTGGCAATTTCATCTCTGGTTTTTTTGCCTTCTCTAAATTCAGCGTGAACATCTGGAATTGCACAGTACACATACTGTTGAAGCCTGGCTTGGAGAATTTTGAGCATTACTTTGCTAGCATGTGAGGTGAGTACAATTGTGCAGTGGTTTGAACAGTCTTTGACATTGCCTTTCTTTGGGATTGGAATGAAAACTGACCTTTTCCAGTCCTGTGGCCACTGCTGAGTTTTCCAGATTTGCTGGCATATTGAGTGCAGCACTTTTACAGCATCATCTTTTAGGATTTGAAATAGCTCCACTGTAAAATACATCACTNAGAGTCCCTTGGACTGCAAGTAGATCCAACCAGTCCATCCTAAAGGAGATCAGTCCTGAGTGTTCATTGGGAGGACTGATGCTGAAGCTGAAACTCCAATACTTTGGCCACCTGATGTGAAGAGCTGACTCATTTGAAAACACCCTGATGCTGGGACGGATTGGGGGCAGGAGGAGAAGGGGATGACAGAGGATGGGATGGCTGGATGGCATCATCAACTTGATTTACACGAGTTTGGGTAAACTCTGGGAGTTGGTCATGGACAGGGAAGCCTGGCATGCTGTGATTCATGAGGTTGCAAAGAGTCAGACACAACTGAGAAACTGAACTGAATTGAACCAATCATGATACAATGGTATTGAATAATAGTTACATAATCATGATAGTAAAATATTTTCTGGACTATATGATGATCTTTTATCTAATTTGTTTCAATTTTCTAATTTCATATTCAGTGCCCCCAATGCATTTAACATATGTTTTACAATTTCCCCATCTCTTTTTTAGTTCTGATGTCCTTTCTCAAGCCTTTATCAAGTGTAGTAGAAAAGTTTATATATATATATGTATACATGATATGTATAATACACACATTCTAGAAAACAGGATTTTTGCCTAACTAAAAAATTTATAACATTTTGATTCCACTTGTTTGATTTAGTATGGATAGAAAGCTATGTTTCTAATTTTTTTTAATAGATATGTAGCAAGCAACAAAAGTTTACCATATAGCCCAGGGACCTATGGTCAGTGTCTTGTAATAACCTATAATGGAAAATAAACTGCAAAATCCCTGGGAAGACAGACACAGTCCTCCTTAGACATGTTCAAATTTGAGCTGGAAGTCTGGTTCTTTTATGGAACTTAAGAAGGAATTCAGATATTGGAACTCATTTGCTTTTTTCAAGCCCCATTACTTCTACTCCCATCTCCAACTTTCATTGCCAAAAAAGTTCTCTCTGATCCAATTCAATCTGTGCTGTGTTGCTTTAGTCAAGTCCAAATCTTTGTGACTGTATGGACTGTAGCCCACCAGGCTCCTCTGTCCATGAGATCCTTCAGGTAAGAATGCTAGAGTAGGTTGCCTTCTCCAGAGGATCTTCCCAACCCAAGGATTAAACCCACATCTCTTATATCTCCTGCATTGGCAGGTGGGTTCTTTATCACTAGGGCCACCTGGAAAGCCCCAAATTCAATCCAGTAAATATAAGAATGACTCCTGTGTGTGTGAACACAATAATATTGATTTCTTATCTATGTATAGTCCACTGAGAATGTTCTGGTTGATGAGTAGATTTCTAGTTTCAGGAAAAAATATTTTTCCCATTCCAGACTGTAAGTTATTACAGTTTACTTGTCTTAATGTTTTATTGGTTCAAATGAAGTGTAGAAATATTATTTCCATTTAGATTTATCTTCTCCATAAAAAAAATAATCTTATTAAGCAGTTCTTCTATGTATATATTAAGCACCACATCAGAAGTTGTATTGGTTTTTTTGTTTAACCATCAAATATAATTTAAGAAATTCATGAAAGCAGTCTATTATAATTGCCTTGATTTTTATCCATTCTGATGTTCTTTCTTCTTTAAAGTTTCAAACCTACTTCTGTTTTTTACTTTCTGTTTAGAGAACGTCCCTTAGCCATTCTGTAAGGGTAGGCTTACTTTTAGTGACAAAGTCTTAGTTTTACTTGTCTAAGAATGTCTTGAGTTTATCTTCCTTCCTAAGGATATTTTTGCTGGATACAAAATTCTAGGTTGAATCTTCTTTTTTTTTCAGCACTTGAAAAATTTTGTGCCACCTTTTTTCTGACTTCCTATGTTTCAGATGAGAAATTCATTGTCATTTGAATTAATGTTCAATTAAATTGGAGTTCAGTTCAGTTGATAAGTAACGTGTCATTTCTCTCTGATTGCTTTCAAATTTTTTTCTTCATATTTAGTTTTCAAAGGCTAATTTTAATATATCTTAAAACAGATTTTTTGGAGGCTATCCCACTTAGATTTTGCTCTAATTCTTGAATGTGTAGGTTTAAATCATTCATCAAACTTAGAGAATTTTCAAACATGTTATCTTCAACTTTTTTATCTCAACTCTTCCTCTTTCTTCTTTTTTTTGAGTCTATTTTCTCAGTTCTTCAAATTGTGTAAATTCTGTTTACACAGTAGAATTGTAAATTCTATTGCACAATAGAATGCTTAAGTTTACTGATTCTGTTCTCTGTTATCTCTACTCCTGAGTCAGTATTTTATTTTTCTTATAATGATTTTAAATTTTATAATTTCCATTTGGATCTTTTTTTTTAAAATAACTTCTTTGCTGAGATTTTCTAGTTTTATCAGTCAAGTCAAAAAAAAATTTTATTTTTGTATGTTTATGATGGCTGCTTTGGAATTCTGATCAGATAATTCCAACATCTGATTCATCTTGGTATTAGTATCAGTTGACTATCATTTCTTTTTCAAGTTGTAATTTTTAGGTTCTTGATAATGAGCAATTTTTTAATTGTACCTAGACATTTTGTATTAGTGCACTTTAGATCCTATATGATCTTTTTTGTAGACAGTCCTTCTGTTAAGGTATAGAATAAAGGCTAGGTAAGTCTATATGTTCAGCTTTCCACTGGGCCCTACTGGTATCCCCCAGGCAAAAATGGAGTACTAACTCATGCTGCCACATTGCAGATGAGTGGTATAAAAGTTCAACTACCCCTTCAGCCTCTAAGATACCTTCCTACTTAAATTAAAGCACTGATTCACACCATTTCATTGCCTTTGAGTAGGGATGTAAGCTCACTCGAGCTCTCCACTGTGCCCAGCTGGTACCAAGAAGGTCAGAAGCTTAGGGGTGATTAATACTAACTCACTTCACCTTGTTCAGTCTCATTGATTCCAAGTGGGTGTGGGAGACTCAGCTTGCAGTACAATCACACGATTTTGTTGTTTCCTTGAGTACAGTGTAAGTTCCAAAAGACAAGGATGTGTTTGGTTCATCTTTATAGTCTTAGAACCTCATAAAGCATGATGCAGCCATTCTTAATTATTAAATGAATTTAAAAGATGGGATTAAATGAACTTTAATGGGGCAGAGTTTCTGAGGTTCTATAGTCTACAATACTAAATAAAACATCACTAGAGGCTAAAGTGTGTGTTTCAGTGATACAGATATTTATGAAGTTTCCTGGTGGCCTAGTGAGTAGGATTTGGGGCTTTCACTGCCATAACTAGGATTCAACCCCTGGTCAGGGAACTGAGATCCTGCAAGCCATGTGGCATGGCCAAAATTTTTCTTGAATACCAAAATAATTTTTTTAGAAATTTATAAAAATTTCCCCTCAGTGATAGGGAAGGATGAGTCTTGATAAACCCTTCTATAATTCATTTAATATTGTATGCACAAGATTTCAAATTGACACTAAAACAGTAATCCCACATTTCTCTGGGAAGAAAATTTGATTTGAATTTTCAAAAATTCATTGAGTAAAGTTTCTATTGCCTCTTGTAGAAGCAAGTTGAATTTTCCTTAACTCAAAACTACATATGTCCTTCCCTTTTCTTCATATAAAACTAATAGGATGCCAGAAAGTCACTAGTTACACCTGTACTGGCTGTTTCCCAGTGGCCTGCTTTCAATTTAAAAGAATTATCTGGAGTCATTAAATTAACAACACTCTCCAGTGTACCCACTCTGTTATCCGTCTGCTTAAGATGCTTGTCAGATGATACCTTTCTGTATCTGCAGTCTTCATCTGATATTCAAACCTGTCAAACCTGGCTCCAAGGTAGTCTACCTTCTGTTCCTAGCTATAAACTGACTCTCATCTTTCAATTCTAATGACTGCCTAATGACTAATAACTCTCTCTCATCACTCCCCATTAAGGTTTTTGGGTCTTTGGAATACATTTATACCTGGAGGATAGTAAGTAGGAAACATTTTAGAGATCAAAATATGTAAAAGGTGCTTCTAAAAGAGACTCAGATCATCACACTCACTCTCCTTCAACCACAACCCTGGATTATTTTACCCTTTCATATATGCCAGTCTATTTCTTACAACTTGGAAACTTTTTCCTATTCATCCCCAAGAATAAAAATAATAGAAGTTTTGATCATCACTAAAATCCAGTCAAGACTGTGTGTTTAAAGCGAATTAAAATATAACCATCAACTGCAGAGAAATTCAGGGAGTATGGGGTAAAAGAAATAAACTGCAATTTGCTTTTTAAACAAAATTATTTTAAAAAACTTTCAATGGCATCCCTTTATTTCAATTCCTTGACTTGGCAATCAAAGTCCTACACATTAATATAATCCCAATCCCACACCCTCTTCCCTAAATCACAATTACACATTTCCACACCAATAAAACTAAATTTAATTATACTGCAAAAGATCAATTATATGTTTCCCATTCATATCTCTGCTCACATCATTTCCTTTGCTTGGAAAACCTGCATTATTCCTTTCTGAATGCCCAGTTTCTCCATGAACATCTCTGTCATCACTGGCATCTTCAGTCTTCAGAGGCCTCTCATGCGGAACTCCTAAAAGGTTGTTTTCTACATTACTAACCTAACACCTAACTTCACAGTTTTTCTAGTATCCATCTAAGCTAGTAGTTCTCAAAGTAGATTGTTCATCAGAATTGCTTGGAGTGGTGTTTAAAAGACAGATTTCTTTGGCTCCACTGAAGAGCCACAGATTTAGTAGGTGTGGCAGGCAGAATTCTAAACCCCCCAATGTCTCTATATCTTGTTTAGTCAATCAAACACCAATCGAAGTACTGCTCTGAAGGTATTTTGCAGATATAATTAAAGTCTCAAGTGGGTACGCCTTAAAATTTGGAGATTATCTGGTTGGGTCTACACTAATCATCTGAGCCCTGTAGAAACAGATTTTTCTCTGACATGAAACAGCAAAAGAAGAAAGATCTGAAGCATGAGGCGGCCTCCACATGACTGCTGGTTTGCAAATGGAAAAGGCCAAGCAGGAAGGAATGTGGGTGGCCTCCAGGAGCAGAGAGCCACCTCCAGCTGACAGCCAACAAGGACCTGAACTGTGCCAACAACTTCAGGGGAGCTTGGAACTGGATTTTTTCCCAGAGTCTTCAATAAGAACTTGTACTAATGAAACCCTAATTTTGGACTTGTGACACCTTAAACAAAAAAATTCAGTCATACCAACTACACCTGTGACTTTCAGAACTAGGAGATAATAAATAGCTGTTGTTTTACACTGCTAAATTCATGATGATTTGTTACACAGTACTAAAAACCTAACATAATAGATATGGACCTAGGCTCAGGAATCTGTGTTTCAAGTGGGTGGTCCCTGACCACAATTTAAAAACATCATTGAAAAGTTTTATAATTTTCATTTCATCTGTCCAAAAGACTAGGTTCACCACTAGTTTCCAACTTGGGAAAATAATATAATTGTCCCTTAATTCTACCTCACACAGATATATTCCTGAATATCTAACTTTGCAAAATTCTCCAAAGGGGATAAATTATTTACATCCAAAATGTGAGACTCAAAGTCTGTGTCTGGACAAGTTCACATTCATGGAAACCTATGAGAGCTAAGGATGACTTCTGGTTGGGCCTCAACTTCTCTGTAGCTGTACACTGGCCTCACAGCACTAATAGGAATCCCTCAGTCTGCTAGTCAGGGTTCTGTATGAAATCTTGACAATGGCATCCTAAAGCTAGAGTTTTAAGTGCCATGCCTTCTCCCGGGCTCTCAGCAAGACCACCCCATGTGTAAATGAACATTTTCCAGGTAACATATGGTAGCAGGAATCCTGCTTTACAGGCTTCACAATATGTTAGATATAGAAGAGCAAGGGCGTGAGATTCCTGAACATTGTGAAATGCTATCATGGGAATTCTCCCACTTTGCTTGATAGAGGCAATTGAGCACAGCCTTTCCAGTTAAAAGAAACTCATCAACATTAATTATGGAAAGGCACTAGGAGCTCACATAGTTCAAGCTGCTGCTGCTATGTCCCTTCAGTCATGTCTGACTGTGCGACCCCATAGACAGCAGCCCACCAGACTCCCCTGCCCCTGGAATTCTCCAGGCACAAACACTGGAGTGGGTTGCCATTTCCTTTTCCAATGCATTAAAGAGAAATGTGAAAGTGAAGTCGCTCAATCGTGTCTGACTCTTCGCGACCCCATGGACTACAGCCTTCCAGGCTCCTCCATCCATGGGATTTTCCAGGCAAGAGTACTGGAGAGGGGTGCCATTGCCTTCTCCGAGTTCCAGCTCCCAGACCAAAGTCTACTTTACTACTTTTGATGGTGGGGAGCTCACTATCTTTCAGGTCGGCCTGTTCCAGGACTGAACAGCTCTATGAGAGAGTGCTTCCTCAGGCTGTGCATCCCCCTTGGGCTTGAGGATAGCTTCTGCACTGCTTCATAGCGCTGATCTGGCCTTGAGCACCCTGATGACACTTGAAGACTACCATCACACCTCGTCCCTTTGTCGTGTGTGTTTTTAGGTAAATATCCCCTTCTCTCCAATAATGTCTTATTGGATATTTTTCCCACTCACTCCACATGGTCAGTGCCTCAGAAAATTAACCACATCAGAAGTAGTAGGAAGAAAGATGTGGGAAAAGCAGAGTGTTAACAAAAATAGGAGATGATAGTGACTTAACAAAGGGGAATACAGAGACAAAACAGAGAAACTGACACACAGGGTTATCTAGTCCTTCATAGTTCTCAAGTTCCAAAAGAATACACATGATTCAGAGTAGCATATTGAAACTCACTGCTCCCTTACAAAAACAATTCCCTATCATCTCGCCACTATTTCACAAACCCCACCGCATTCCTGTCCTTATTTTTGCCAGAATCATAAAGCAGCTGCAGTCAGAAGCCCTAATGGAGTCTCTAACCTGAGCTAGAAAACAAAGATTTTAAAGGCAGAGGAGGAAAAGTGGCCCCAATCCTCTTTCATCCAGATAATATAACGTAATCTTTGTCTTATCTGTCAATATCTGCAAGTCTGAAAACCTAAACATGTACAGTGCTTATGTGTCTAGACAGACAGACAGTTCGAGACAAATCACAGGGCTGAATTTTTATGCTTTGGCAATATTTTAAACAAAAGTACCGCTGCAGTGGTTTTAACTCGTACATGCTGGTAGCTCCACTGCAGCAGGAATTAGAGCAAGTGTTTTCAGGCTATGATGAAAGGGGAAAGATCTGACGCTACAAAAAAAGTTTCTTTTCTGTTTCTCTCTCCCCTCCCAGCAGCCCGGCGCAACACCTGTCTCATCAGCAGGGGCACTCGGAAGGGATGGGCCTCCAGGCACCTCAGTCCCAAGATTCTCTATGCCTCATTCTTCATCCACGCTGCTCGTAATGTTCCATCACTGGCACAGTTACACCTGAACACTCTGGTGCTGCCAAACACCTGGCTTGATTTTCCACTGTCCAAATGAAAAATAAGCATAATCTGCTTTTTGAGGATACAGCAAATGAGGGAGTTCATGACAAATTGTGTTGGTTTATGCAGAATAGTGATAATAAGATACAAATGAGAATTTTTTGCTTAATGAATAATACTAATCACGTTTCAACAAATGCTGTGCCCTTCTAATTAGAGAGACTGCATAAAATCAGCTTAATTTATTTGTGACTAGTTATACAGAGTTTAAATATTTACTAGAGATTTACTCAAATGTTTGAGAGGATTTTAAACATTTCCTACAGTTGAAGCGGCTTGTCTAGTTCTGTGAGGTGTGGAGACAGTTCTCACTTGTGGGAGCTCTCCGATTCTGCTGTGTGTCACGCAAATCCTGGTTTCAGAACAAAAAAGAAAGGGTATTATTGATTTACATACTAATTTTCCAACTGTTACTCATTTTCTTGATTCCAGCTTCCGAAGTTGCTCTCCCAACATTCATCACTGCAGTACACTGGAGGGGATGAGCATCTTTTTCAATAAATTAAAGGAACTATGACTAATTACAGTGATATTAACTATGCAAAGTAATGTGTAACTTAAAATGGATACGTTCATCATTTCAAATTATGCCTTTTGATGGTCTAATACAGCCATGCTCTTTTTTGTACTGAATATATGTACTTTGTGTTCTAAGAAACTCTTTGCAATTCTAGGTTCTGCTTCTGAACATTCTGACCTATTAAAAATAACCTTCTAGAGCCTTTTATATGATACCGAGAATTTAAAAGGGGGACAAGCAGATGACCATGGGATGATAAGATGATAAGAAGTAGACACATATGTCTAAATATACATACATATATGTTTTCCTCCCTGGTATGGAATTAGGTATAAAAATCCTGGTTATAAGAAGCTGTGCCAAAATGCCTTATTATTTGTATTTTTCAAAAGCATTTTGACCATAAATCACTTTTATTCAATCTTAATAGCAATCCTGGGTGTTTTAGGTAACCATATCCTTATCTTCTGGGTGAAGATATTGAGGATGGCATCCCACTCCAGTATTCTTGCCTGGAGAACCCCATGGACAGAGGAGCCTGGCAAGCTATAGTCCATGGGATTGCAAAGAGGCAGACACAACCGAGCGACTAAGCACAGCACAGCATGTAGGCTCGGTGAACTGTCCAAGGCCACAGGGCCACTTAGTGACAGCCTGGGACTAGAGCCTAAGCTGTGTCATCTGGGCCTCGTTATATTCTCTACACCAGCTGAACCGATATTTAAGTGAGCTCATTATAAAAACAAAGAAAATTTCCAAAATTCTCCCTTTACTTGAGCAATATGATTTGTTCTATCATTCATTTGTCCATTCATTCCTCAATTCACAATCATCTACTGAACACATTTTCTGTCTTAGATACTGCGTTAGATACTGCAGATAGAACACGCAGACACAATTCTTCCCTTACAGGGCCCTTCCTCTGGTTAGGAAGATGGACATCTAGTCCAAGAACTACCAAACACATGGGGAGGGCTATAATAAAGGTTTGCATAATGTGCTATGAGAGCAGAGAATTGAGAGAATTATTTCTGACTAAGGGATTAGTAAGGAGGTGATCAAAGGAGGATTCTCCAATTAGGGGATGGTTAAACTGAGTCTGAAAGAATTCACGAACTTCTCCCAGCAGAAAAGGCATTCCAAATGCTTGAAACAGCAAAACAAGAAGGAAGAAAAGTTTGGAAAGCCAAGCAGAGGATTTTGTGGGGAGTGCTCATATTTCATGGTGAAGAGATCAGGCTTTATTCTATGGGGAAGAGGCAGGGGTGGGTTCTGAGCAGAACAGAACTGGGGTCAGTTTTCTGTTTCAACAAGGTCACCTGGAGAGGATGTGGAAAATGGATTGGAAGGAAATATATTGGAGGAAGACAGACCAAGTAAAAGGCTACTACAGTGCTGTAGGAGCAAGTGGCAAGGACCTGAGTCAGCACTGGGGAAGCAAAAGGTAGGGGCTGAGTAGGGAAAGTAGGGTTAAAGGATATTTAGGAATAGAATGCTTTACTGGATTATATTTATGGTATTCATAGGCATATTTGCCCCAGTCTTCTGTTTCTTTTTTCTTTCTATGTTTAGGTGGCAATGATTCATTAGCCCTTAAGCCTCTAGAAGGCAGAAGCAGTGTTTGTCAAAGGGAAATTCTTGTTATTCTCTTGAAATTGCACCTTGTACAGTGCTCACAATGTAACAGGTATATCCTAGATAAGGCTTTTTGACTTATGATTCACTGACATATTGTGACATGATGGACTCTCCCTCAACTTACAAAGAAACCAAACAAGTACATCACAATAAAAATGTGTCCCTCAACCCATATGCTTAGTGGAAGGACATATTAAATTCCCAAGTGCCAACTACAAACAGCACTGCAAACTTCAAAGAAGTTTTTTTTTTTCCGATTCTATAATACATAGCCCAGCTTTTAGATGTTTAAGATGGCATATTGTATTTCAAGATAGCTGTGACAACACTTAACTCATAATTTAAAAAATGACTGTGTAATAAATAAGTGGGTTAAGTGCAGACTCTGAAGCCAATAGCTTTTTTTTTTTTCTCCAAATTCTGACTCTTAATAAGCTGAGTGATCATAAACGAGTCATTTAACCTCCTTGTGTCTCAATTTCCTCATTTGTAAAATGNTATATTGGAGGAAGACAGACCAAGTAAAAGGCTACTACAGTGCTGTAGGAGCAAGTGGCAAGGACCTGAGTCAGCACTGGGGAAGCAAAAGGCAGGGGCTGAGTAGGGAAAGTAGGGTTAAAGGATATTTAGGAATAGAATGCTTTACTGGATTATATTTATGGTATTCATAGGCATATTTGCCCCAGTCTTCTGTTTCTTTTTTCTTTCTATGTTTAGGTGGCAATGATTCATTAGCCCTTAAGCCTCTAGAAGGCAGAAGCAGTGTTTGTCAAAGGGAAATTCTTGTTATTCTCTTGAAATTGCACCTTGTACAGTGCTCACAATGTAACAGGTATATCCTAGATAAGGCTTTTTGACTTATGATTCACTGACATATTGTGACATGATGGACTCTCCCTCAACTTACAAAGAAACCAAACAAGTACATCACAATAAAAATGTGTCCCTCAACCCATATGCTTAGTGGAAGGACATATTAAATTCCCAAGTGCCAACTACAAACAGCACTGCAAACTTCAAAGAAGTTTTTTTTTTTCCGATTCTATAATACATAGCCCAGCTTTTAGATGTTTAAGATGGCATATTGTATTTCAAGATAGCTGTGACAACACTTAACTCATAATTTAAAAAATGACTGTGTAATAAATAAGTGGGTTAAGTGCAGACTCTGAAGCCAATAGCTTTTTTTTTTTTCTCCAAATTCTGACTCTTAATAAGCTGAGTGATCATAAACGAGTCATTTAACCTCCTTGTGTCTCAATTTCCTCATTTGTAAAATGTGGGGGTGGGGGGGGGACGGGGGAAAAATAGTACCTTTAGAGTTGGTATGAGTATTAATGAGTACTGAGTGTACAGAGTTTAGAACAACTTTTACATTATTATCATTGCTGCTAAAACTGTCACATTAAAGAAAGACAGACATAGGCCTTAACAGTAAAATGTGGTTCTATCCAAAATCCTTAAGTACAACAATAATAGATAGTACCATCACTATTAATTATAATGAGACCAAAGAAAGTGTGTTTCAATCATAGCCAGGTTCCTAACTCTGATGTTAAGATGTATTTGACTGAGAATAGCAATCTCAAACTATTAGACTTGCTTCAAATTTTGTTTCCCAGTTTTCCTTGAAGGTTTAGTAAATATAGAGCATCTTTTAAAATACAAAAACCTTTTTGAATTTAGTGAGACTTGCAGTCTTGAGGTGAAAGACCCATTCTTTTTCTATCCAGTATTGCCTTTCATTGGGCCTATGTCTATTTTTTCAATCTCCAAAAGATTTTTAAATCCATGTAAACTCCTGATATTTCATAGCTAAATCTGTGTTTAAAATAAAGAGAAGGAAACATTTATTGAAAACATAGTTCAGTTCAGTTCAGTTGCTCAGTCGTGTCTGACTCTTTGTGACCCCATGAATTGCAGCACGCCAGGCTTCCCTGTCCATCACCAACTCCTGGAGTTCACTCAGACTCATGTCCATCGAGTCAGTGATGCCATCCAGCCATCTCATCCTCTGTCGTCCCCTTCTCCTCCTGCCCCCAATCCCTCCCAGCATCAGAGTCTTTTCCAATGAGTCAACTCTTCGCATGAGGTGGCCAAGTACTGGAGAAAACATAGTAGTTCTCAATAAATGTTGTCTGGCTAGATTCTTGACATGAGTAGCATGTTTGCTCATTAGATACATGCACTGCTATTTGGTCCTTATGACATGAGGTCAGGTAGCAGTGTTGATCTCTGCTGTGCAGGCAAGAAATCTGGGAGAATCAGAGCCTTACCCAGGATGACCCAATTAACAGGTGACCCAGAAGGAATCTGCCCTGAAGTCACCTGATTCTTAAGTCCCTGTACCCAGCCCCAGTGATCAAGGTGATTCTTGGACTTCAGCTCCTCACGCTGAAGAATCTTATTAATAATTATTTTAGACAAAGTTGACCCTTCCAAAGTGTTAAGTACTTTATTAGGCTTTTCTCAGATTATTCAACTCCATCATGTCTTTTTCTTCTAAGGTCATCTCAGCAGCCTGAACAACATGCAGATGTATCATGGTAGAACAGATTATTTTAAACAGTCCTCCAAGGATGCAGCATCCTCATCTAAAAATCAATGAACCAAGAAGAGTAGGTGGTAATTCAGAAACTAGTATGATTTTAGACCTTGGTCATCTCAAGCGCCTCTCAGTAACTTCACGTGCTCATACTTTACGACTGTTACAAAATAAAGATTAGGTAATTAAATGGAATTTAAAAGATCACTGAACATTTTTTAAAGTGTTTAATGAAATGACCCTGTAAAAACAACCTATTAGATGTCACATGACTTTCAAAAACGTGGAATATCCTAATGAGAACAGAACAAACAAATAAAGAGCTGAGGCCTTTAGGGTCCCTGAGATCATAAAACTTTTGGCCTCTTTTCTGACACCAATGGCTTTCAACTCCACTGCACCCCCTCAGACAGTTGGTCCCAGAGGCTGCAGCCTTGAAAGGCAGCCTGCAGCAGCTCGGACTGAAGTTGTTCTGGCAGCAGGAGGCCCCAAAAGCATCTGATTATTTTAAAATGTGCTTTCATTGTGCTGCTTGCAGCTGTGAGTGAATTTTGTTTAAACAAACAAACAAAAAGGACCACTTGCTTCTTTAAAATCCAGGTTATTCCCCTCTCTGCAGAGCAGCTGCAAAGAGTGCAGCATTGCCTTCACAAGTCCCCTGCCTCCCCGAGAGGACCACTTTGGGAGGATGCCCTCCTCTCCAGCAGAGAATCAAGGGCTCTCCTCATTGGCTGACCCATGCAGATAGGCAGATGAATGGACCAACTGTAGAACTGTAGAGTTTCAAAGCTGGCAGAATCCTTAGAAGTACTCTGGTCTGACTAGCAGGCCTTTTACAGATGAGAATACTCAAGGACAGAGAGGTTAAGTGGCTGGCCTAAGGTTTCACATATAGTTAATGGCAACACCAGAGCATATGATCTGGAACCAGGAGTAATGGGATACAGGGAAACAGAGATGGGGTGCCATCATTTAGACAGAGTCTGCCATTTTTCTTCCCCAAGGCAGTATTTATAAGAGCTGTCTGTTTGGTATCATAAAGATGCTTGGCCACTGGCTCCCTTGTTCCTCGCCAGTTCCATTTCTGAATCACCTTCTCAGCTGAATTCTGGAACTACTTCTCTCTCCCCTCACCATCTGCCACATGATTACCTCTCTCAATAAAGAATCTTCCTGCAGTGTAGGAGAAGCAGGATCTCGAGTTTGATCCCTGGGTATGGAAGATCTGCTGGAGGAGGAAATGGCAATGCACGCCAGTATTCTTGCCAGTAAAAAATCTCATGGACCAAGGTGTCTGGCAGGCTGCAGTCTGAGGGGCACAAAGAGTTTGGTGCAACTAAGCACACATGCAAGGCACTTCTCTTAAAAAATATCATCTCCTCAATGCATCAGGCGTTACAAATTTGATATGACTGTAATTCATAGATGTGAATATGTGCCTTGTTTAAATTTATTTCTGGCCTTTGCAATCCACATTACTCATGGGGTTTCTTCCTTTGAGAACACTACCAAATTAGGCAAGAGAGTCTTACAGCATGGCTTCAGAGCTTCTTCTTAGGTCAGCACACAGGTAACCAGTGACCATGAATGCTCCCAGGCATCTATGAGTTCAGAATGAGCCACATGGTGATAAATGGTGACCAATTTCATTTATGCCTTTGCCCCTTTAGCAAGAGAGTAGCTCTGCCAGTCACTTGCCAATCAATTTCACAGAATGCAGGTTGTGTCTCACCCAATTCAAGTCTCCTAATTAATGGAGCAACAAAATTTTGACATTTTGCTGGCTTCTCCAATTCTTGTGGGAATTGGGGAAGAGAACTGAAGGAGGTTCAGGAGAAGGGGGAGAGTGAGTAAGGAGAGAAAAATTCGTACTCATTTAATGGGTCTTTGCCAATTCTTAGCTAACAACTACTTTTTAAATAAGCAATTTTTAAATTATAAAAGCAATATGTGTTCAGTGCAGAAAATCTTTAAAAAATACTGGGAAGCATAAAGAATAAAATGTATACCACTTTAAGTTTGATCTTTTTTTTTTCATGTAATTAAAACCTGAATGCCATTTAGCTTAAATGTTTAGGTAATATATTAGCTCATTCTAAAATTAGGGCACAATTTAGTGCTGTTTTAATTCAGAAATGTGACAATGCCATCAGACACAAGGTCTCACTACACCTCTGTTCCATCTCCTGTGTATCAGTTACCCTTAAGGCCAATTTCCTTCCCCAGGGGATTTCCCACAAAATCTCTTCCAATATCACCTGGGACTTCATGTTTCCTCATCATGGTCAAGGAAAGAGAATGTGTATCTACCACCCAGCTAAATGTCTTTCAAGCCTTTTAGTTGGATCAAATGAAATGACATGCCTATATCTGAATCAGACATTAGTGCCAAGGTAGTGTTTGCACTAAATGGCATGGGCCTGGATTATGTGTCTACTTCTAACCTGATAACAATAACTAGACAGATGGGATCATGCTGACTGACTTCAGTCAATGAGGCACCACCTATAGAACTCAAGGTAAAAGTCAACCTTATCAAATTAAATGGCTATTGCATATGGTATGGAGGTTGAGAGGATAATGGGATAGATGTTAGGGAGTCAATTACAATGTTTTCCATACACTGGAAGCCCAATTGCCTACTGAAGAACCACTTTAGGTATTCTTTCTATATAGCTCTGAACATAACATATATATACTATGTATGCATGTGTTTGTGTGTGTACATTGGAAATATACTATATATACTGTTTTATATATTCTTTATTTTTAACTAGCAAATACATCATCAGCGTTTTCTCATGTCACTAAATATTCTAAAAAATTATTTAAAAGGCTGCATGGAATACAATTACTTTACCATGTTGTATTAGTTTCTGCTGTACAACAACGTGATCAGCCATATGTACACCAACGAAAAAATAATTAAATTTTAAAAAGGCTGCATGGAATTTAAATAACTCCCCAAATTTGAAGATTTACTGAGTCATTTCTTTCTTCATCCTTACAAATCAAGCTACAATAAATAAATCTGCACATGTATCATTGTCATATCCAAGCTTGCTTCCATAGGACAGACTACAAGAAGTGGTATTGGAGAGTGAAAGGAAATAAACAAAGCTCAGAAGCTAAGACCTCAATTTCCAAAACCTGAGTCTGCATTTTCTTACTAAGAGACAGCCTCACCTAAGCCTTGATTTCCAAGATCCAGGGATATACCCTGATTGGTCAAGCTCAGTTCATCTGCAGATTCCTTGCTGTGAAGATAGTTGAAGTAGACCTCTGTAGAGTTGCTACTTGATTGGCAGCCCCTTACATCCCTGGTAGCTCAGCTGGTAGATAATCTGGCAGCAGTGCAGGAGACTCTGATTTGATTCCTGGGTCAGGAAGATCCCCTGGAGAAAGGATAGACTACCCACTCCACTATTCTCAGGCTTCCCTGGTGGCTCAGCTGGTAAAGCATCTGTGTGCAATGCAGGAGACCTGGGTTTGATCCTTGAGTTGGGAAATCCCCTGGAGAAAGGAACAGCTACCCCCTCCAGTGGTCCGGCCTGGAGAATTCCATGACCTGTATAGTCCTTGGAGTCACAAAGAGTTGGACATGACTGAACGACTTTCACTTTCACTTACACCACAGACATGATCTAAGTAGCGAGGAGCAGCTTCTCTAGAGGAGAAAGTCATGATCAGAAGGAGAGGGAAGACAGGCTAATTGGACACTAACAATTCATCATATAAATGCCATCTTTTAAAATCCTTAACGCCATGACACAGTTACTACCATAAATTGGGTAGAGAAGGAAACAAAGATTCATAGAAATCAAAGTAATTGCCTTGGATCTCTGTGTCTCTCTGTCTCTGTTGCTCTCTCTCAGTCTCTCTTTCTCTCTCTCTCACACACACCTTTCAGTCATTTTTCTCTTCTGCACTCCAGGACAGTGTGCTAACTTCCCAAAAGCGTTCAAAATGGCTTCTTAGCATCACAGAAGAACCTGTAGACTCAGTCTAGTCCGTTCATCTTATTTTCTAGCCTAGGAGAATTATATAACCAGAAATATTAAATACTCTGCCCAAATTAAAACCTAATGTCATAAGCAAATTCAAGCTCAAGGCTTCCATCTCCCAAACTAGGTGATCTCCCATTCACACGTGGATGTTTCTGTCACTTCAAAGAAGAGTGAGCTCTGAGGGTAAAAATTAGTGTCAGGAAGACACTCCAGAGAAGAATGACAAAGGACAACGAGTACCTGTGCAGTCTCCAGAGTATCCTCCTGTCTCCTTAGAAAGAGATGAACTCACATCTACTGATAGCAGTGTTAAAGGAGTAACTGAGGACAGCAGTGGAATTAGAAAATTAACAAACATTTATCACATACCTCTTAGGTGTCCAAACACCTTTTGCATGCAAGGTGCTGGGGAGAGAGTCATAAACAATGCAGGTATGGTCACTTGCCTCACAAAGGTAGAAATCTGGTGGGGAAGGTTGATGTTAAACAAAAAGTCACAGGTGTGTTGGCTATTTGGAAAGGTCAAGTGCAGGATACTGTGGGAATGCAAAGCCCAGCCCATTGATGGCAGTAGGATGGCCACTCAAAAGAGGGGAGTTTAAGTTGAGACTTGAATGATGTGTAGGATATATTCAAGGGCATGTGGAGTGGAGTAGTGACCCAAGTAATAGTGTTAAAGGCCCAGAGGGGAAAGAAAGTGATGGTGTGGGATATAGGGTCCCTATGGTTGGAACATAGAGTAAAGAAGAGGGTGGAATTGCCTAGAGAGGCAAGTAGGGACCAGAGAATATAGAGCTCCATGAGATATATTCAAGAATTTGGTATTTATTCTGAGGACAATAGAAGAGTTTTAAGCAGGGAGAGACACAGCCATCTCTGCATTTTTAAAGATATTTCTACCAGCAGCATTGAGAGCTCAGAAGGAACTGAAACTGAACATGGTGAAAAACCTCTTAGGATGAGCTTACACTGGTCAGATTAAACCATGGTGGTGGCTTAAATGTGAGTGTTAGCATAAAGGAGCTCAGCATTTGCTTCCACTATTCCTTGAAGCACGCACAACAGGAAAAGCAAAATCAAACCTAAAGTCTATGCATGAGGGGGGGTCTCTGAGAATTAAGATAAAAAATAATTAAAATTGCCTTCTGTTTGCTAAGAAAGGATTAGAGAAATGAGTCCACAGAAGAAAAATAAAATTAGGTGTAGTGTTCTGATTCACAGACACCATTTCCTGGCCAGATGCTGCTGTGAATATTTCAGAAACACTCCCTAAAAATCATAAATGAAAATCACATATTCACAACATTTAATGAGAATACAGGCTGAATTTACAGCTGCTGAATGTACAATATGGATGAAGATGTTGATTTACCCATGGAAGATGGAAATATATATGATAGAGGAAAACAGTACCCAGAAATGTGATAAACATTTGCATGAAAATGAGTCACTGGAAAAACTCAAAACTTCTCCAATAGTTTATGCACCAAATAATCTTCGGAGCAGTCAAAAAGAAATAATAATATATAATAATAGTGCATTTTCCTGCCATTAATTTTGTCACAAAACTTCTGTTGACTTCAGTGGAAGTTCTGCATGTAGAATGTGGCCCAGGAAATTTATAGTCTGTAACTCAGAGACCAAAGACCTTGAACATCAAGAAAATCTCTTACCCTTATTTATATACACTGTTCTTTATCACAAAAGAAGAGTTGGTACCCATTCCAACTAACCAATCATTATGCAAGGAATATTCTGACTCACCCAGCATCTTTAATCAGTAAATGCTGTGCCAATGGAAAGAGAGTGGGAAGTCACAGCATCCATTAATAAAAAATGACTGGGGCTTTCTATCAACAGAAGCATCATTAGAAAACGTATGGTAGGAAAATAGTAGGCTGTAGATTTGTGGTGGCAGGGATGGCAGTAGAATACTAACATTTATACCCTCTTAAGCACTTTGTTTTAAAATGATGCAGATTTCAGGTAACTACCTATGTGCTTAATACAGCATTTTGCCTTTCCAATTTCTTCCTAAATTCCTGACTATAGTCTCAAAAGACAGGACTGCCTTACCTGACTCTGGCTCTCCCTCCAGCCTCCTAACAAAAATATTTCTATTTTTTCCAGTTTTATTGAAATATAATTGATGCATGACATGATATGATTTTAAGATATACAACTTAATGATTTGATATATGTATTTATGACAAAATTATAATTCACAATAAGTGTGGTTTAAAAATAGGAAGTGCTTCATGAATTTGCATGTTATCTTTGCATAGGGACCATGCTAGTCTTCCCTGTTTGGTTCAAATTTTGTAGTGTACATGCTGTTGGGGCAAACATCAGAGGTATTTTTAACAGGTAATTGACTGTCACTGTCTGAGTACATCTTCCATAAAGGCTTTTGGTCAATTTTTGGCAAAAGACATATCAGATATGAAGAAGAAGAACCTCAGATTAATCTAATATTTTCTCGAACAGTCTCCTCTTTGCTCTACTTCTCCTCCCAGTCATGATCTCCTGAGTAAGTAACAAAAATATAATTCACATTTCTAATAAACTGTGCAATTTGTATTTCAACTGAGGGTACTTCTTGGTCACACAGTAGAGTTGTAATTCCAAAGTAATTGTACTGCATTTTGAAAGAAAACAAGGCAGTCACATTCCATTAACAGTATGCTTATCGAGAGTATCTCTTGGTAGGTTAAAGGGAGCTGAATCATTCACTGAGGGTGAATGGGAGGATCATACATTCATATAGAACACCTACAAATCTTCATAGGGGAATGAGCTAAAACTACAAAAGTCCTCATTATTTGTATAACTAACCCTGGGGGCTCAGAAGTTAAAGCATCTGCCTGCAATGCGGGAGACCCGGGTTCAATCCGTGGGTTGGAAATATCTCCTGGAGAAGGAAATGGCAACCCACTCCAGTATTTTTGCCTGGAAAATCCCATGGACAGAAGAGCCTGGTAGGCTACAGTCCATGGGGTCACAAAGAGTTGGACACGACTGAGCGACTTACTTTTTTTTCTTTCTTTCTTTCTTTTCCAGTATCACTAATGCATGTCACCAGTGGATTAATAGTATTCTGCCCTAATGGCATTTCTATCCTAACATTAACCCAAGCATGGTCCATAAAGTTACTTGAATATCCATGGAGGAGCTTACTATAGTTTATGCAATTTCTAGTTCTATCAGTTCAATAAGAACAACAGCATCAAATTCCTCATCTAAGGCTCAGTTGTACAGATCTGAAGTCTAGAGACTAGATAATAATATCAAATATTACTCACAATGAATTTAGATTCCCATTCTGTCAGTTTTCCATGCCTTGTTTTCAAAAGATCATGGCTCTAATCCTGTTATACATAGTAGAAAATGACTGCTAATGATATTTCACTATTAACCTATATTCTATCTTCAGTCAGAAGAGGGATAGATGGTGCTCTCAAATCACTACTCAATCTATACTGGAAATAAAATTGACTTTTATAAGAAGTAGTTGAAACTGGACTTCCGAGGCAGTGCTAATGGTAAAGAACCCACCTACCAATGCAGAAGATGCAAGAGACGTGGGTACAATTCCTGGGTTGGGAAGATCCCTTGAAGTAGGCAGTGGCAACCCACTCCAGTATTCTTGCTTGTAAGATTTCATGGACAGAGAAGCCTGGAGGGGCACAGTCCATGAGGCCGCAAAGAGTCAAACACGACTGAGTACATGCACGTGCATACACACACACACACACACACACACACACACACACACACACACACACACAGTTGGAATATACCACCCACCAGAAGAAAAAAAAAATCCTATTTAATCCAACCTTCTATTGGAATTCCAAGATTTATGTCACTATTATAGAAAAACTCATTTTGGTTATAGCACCAACATGGCCAAACAAATGACTTCTAGATGGGAGAAGAAAATATTTGGCCAAGATAAATAGGTGTTCATTACTCATTTTGCTATATGGAAAATGAACTAACTGAGTTTATTGTACACCAAATGAGATTTGGAAGCATGTTCTAATTCACTTCATTCTGTACCAGGAATGAGCAGTTTTTGATTTCTCTACACCCACCTTTAGCCCCTAAAGTATATTCTCAACAAAATGGCCTGTGATCCTTTTAAGATATACACTAGGTCATAAGACTTCTCTATTCAGTCTCCTCCACATCTCCCACTCTATAAATAGCAACCCTGAGCTCTGGCAATGGTCTACAGACCTATACAGTCTGGCCTCTCTGGTCTACTTCTTACCCTCCCCTGCTCACTTTACTCCAGTCCCACTCAACACACACTTCTCAAACATGCCCAACATACTCACAGCTCAGGACCTTGCACTATTTGTCCCCTCTGACCAGAGCTCTTTCCTCTGACATCACATGACTCATTCTCTCACCTTCTTCAAATTTTTGCTCAAAAGTCACTATCTCAACAGGCAAGCCTGTCCAACCTGTTTAAAATTATCTTGTGCCTCCTCTCACCTATTCCCTTTGTCCTCCACCGCACTCATCATTTCCTAACATTCTACAGAGTTTACCTGTTTACTGTGTTTATTGTCTCTCGCCCTCACTAGAATGTAAACTTCACAAGGGCAGAAACTTTAGTCCATTTTATTCACTACTATTTACTCAGAACTTGAAACAATTCATGTTGTGTTACTGTTGCTGTTTACTTGCTCATTCATGTCCAACTCTGAAATTCCATGGACTGTAGCCTCCAGGCTCCTCCGTCCATTGGATTTCCCAGGCAAGAGTACTGGAGTGGGTTGCCATTTCCTTCTCTAGGGGATCTTCCCAACCCAGGGACTGAACCCATGTCTCCTGTTTCCTGCATTGGCAGGCTGATTCTTTACCTGTGAGCCACCTGGGAAACCAAGAAGTAATGCACAGCACACAGTAAATGTAAGTTTAGTAATATTTGTTGAATAAAAGAATTCATTCCAAAGTTGCTGAACTTAGCAAAGATCTAGCACACTGAAGAGTCGCAGCTGTTTTACTTCAATCTGTAATTTAAATTCTGAAGCCTCAGTTTTATCATCTGTAAAATGGAATAATTATGTTATTTAACACTTAGGCTTGTTGTAAAGATTAAGGGACAAATATAAATGGGAAGGATTTTAGGCAAGGATTCATATATTGATGATTTTGATTAGTCCAAGAGTAATAGGAACCATAACTAACATTTGTATAGAATTTCACACCTTACCATTGTTTTCATTAAATCCTCCCAGGATCCTCCCAGATTCACTCTAGGAAAAATTTAATAACTGAATCCTCAGTGTCTGTGCCTCAGCAACATCAGGGGTGTATCCAACCACAAGGCTCTGAATGAAGGAGGCAGATTCAGACTGAAGTCCTCTGGGTCCAAGCCCTATGCTCTCTCCTCAGTGTCAGAGAAAGAAAATGCTGCTTCTTCCACAAGATTTTAATAAAACAAGATGCTCTCTACTGCTTTTTTGTTTGTTTGTTTTTGTTTTGCTTTGTTTATTGAGTCTGGATGTCTGCACAGAATGTGGCTTATATGAGGTGGTAACATCAACACCAAGTACTCCCTGCAAACCCCAGGAAGTCAAGACTCAGCCATGGGAAGAGACTTATCACCGATCACCGACTTAATCACATGGGTGCAGACGAGAGTACCTTTCCTATGTCAGTGTTTCTGAACATCCTACAAACATTTCTAGAAAAAGATCAGGTTTTCTGAGAAGAGCATCCAAATTCCTGATTCAGTCTGGTTTACATGGTTGCATTTAGTAAATTCTTAATGCATAAATGAATGGATTTTAAAAATGAGTGTGTTTACTGTTGCTGCCCACATTAGCTTGCAACACAACATTTTCTCCCTTCTTTTCTACTACAGTAATTAGAGTACAAGCAGATGTCTACAGCATCATGCCACACCCCATCCCTCACTATTGTGCTAACTGGAAAACAATTTCCCCAGAATGTTGTGCATGAAAGAATTACACATTGAAGAAATGCTGAGTTAAACAAGTTTAAACAGGGTTTTTCAATATAGGACTTCTCAGAGCTTTAATCCCATGATGCACATTGCAAATCTTCAAAATCTATAGCATTTTGCAAATTTATTGGAAAATCTGTACACACCCTCCCCCATGAAACAAAGCTTTTTGCACAGAATTTCTCTCAAGTCAAGCTTGCCAAAGAACGTGTTTATCTATAACAAATACACAGAGGATCTTCAAAAGTAGATCCACAAAAAAAGTAAAATAAAATGCCAAGAACATAAAGAAGTCAAGAGGAGTCCACATATTTTGTAAAGCTGAATACCTTACAAGGTAATTTTACTTAGATTTACTATTCAATTTTCATTAAGTCCTGGCTTCCCCAGTGGCTCAGCGGTAAAGAATCTGCCTAAAATGCAGGAGTGGCAGCAGATACAAGTTCGATCTCCAGGTCAAGTCAAGATACCCGGGAGGAGGAAATGGCAACCTATTCCAGTATTCCTGTCTGAAGAATCCCATGGACAGAGGAGTCTGGCAGGCTACAGTCCATGGACATGGAGCTGGACACGACTGAGTGACTAACACACTTTTCTGTTAAGATGAATACAAGGTTTGCATGAGCCCCAGATTCTGAAAGTGTATTATTTTGGAGGATGTGCTAAAGATTGATATTTATTTCACCTTTTTTTTTTTTTCTCTCAAAGGAAGGCACTGGTTTGGGGTCCTTACATAATCTCATGGATTGACCAAAGCTCCTCATAAACAAAGTAGTTAAACTTATGGTGGGAAGCAAAACAAAGGACGCTCCTGTCCCACGAGTCTTAGCACAGGGTCTCTTGGCCCATATAAATGAAAACTTCCATCAAAAGGCAAAAGTTATCTAAAAACCTTTTTCAGTTAACAGCATGTTACTTATATGTATAAGATTAAATAAAGCTAAAAAAGTACTGAGAACATAGGCCGCAGACTTACACATTTAAATGAGGCCAAGAAGAGGATGGTTGAGGAGTGAGGTATGTCAGGGAAGGACGGCTGGATTTGGGCTCCCTAAAGGGGGTGATAGGAAGGTCTTATCATGAAGGAGGATCTAGTAAAATGGGAATGAAAGGCCTTTGAACTCCACTGTGTCCACTGTGTGCATTAGCCTTCTGGTGACTAAGTTGATTGGCTCAGCAATAAAGAATCCACCTGCCAGTGGAGGAGATGTGGTTTCAGTCCCTGGGTTGAAAAGATGCCCTGGAAAAGGGAATGGCAACTCACTACAGTATTCTTGCCTGGAGAATCCCATGGACAGAGGAGCATGACGGACTACAGTCCACGGGGTCACAAGGAGTCAGACACAACTTAGAAACTACACAACAACAAGAAAGCCATGGGGACAGATTTTGAGTTTTGAAATTTTTTGTAGGAAACAGTAAGCAGAAAGCTAGAAGACTAAACCTGGCTGTGTAGATGCTGCTGGCCAAACATACAAAGATACACAGGGACAGAAGTTATGTCCAAAGAGGACCCTGCCTTTAGCTAGTATGAGAAGCAACTGACAATGTGAGGTCCCATCTGACGTTAAAGCCAAACAAAACAAGCCTTTTTCTCTGGCTTATCCAAGGGAGTCCAATTCCCCCTCTTTCTCCACTCCATCCCACACTTACCTCCTTAACCTCCTTACCTCCTGAATAAAGAGGATAGCCAGATTGTCTCTGTGGCTGTGACAGAGCTTTATATGTGCATTAAGAAATGCTCCACTCATCATCACTGCCCTGTCTTACATTTCATTTTTCAAACTATAGAAATATACAGACTGTTTGAATAGCAGGTAAATCCCCTTCTCTCTTTCTGAATGTGGATGGTTAGTGAATAATCGTTAATGAAATCACTTGACACTGAGATCTAGTTACGTTATATGGAGACCCTTTCTTGGGCTTTATCTGCAAATCCAAACCGGAGTCCAGTTCCTTTTTGTTCTCCGCCTTCTCACTATGCTCTTCCTTCCAGGCTTTTTAAAATATCATGCAGAGTCCTTTCCAGGCAATCCATATTAAGCACACAGCTATCTGAGGCAAAGACTTTCTCTTAGTGCACCTGGTTTTGGAGTGTTTCAATGGGACGATTTTAAAAGGGTTAACCCCAAACCTTGAACGAACCTTCATGCTGTTGAGGGAGAATGCACTGTCCCTGGACCAACACAGCTATCCATCAGCCCACTCAGTGTCACCCACAGCTCCCTCCTCAGAGCTGTTGAAATCTGCTCTTTGTCTTCTTAAGAAGATCTAGTTTCCCCTGGATTCTTTCCAGGATAAAACCCACTCATTTCCTTGACTTGCAATGTCCTCTTGAAAGCTAAGTAATGAAAGCAGATGCTCTAATTCAGACACATATTTTCTCACTCAAATATTCATCACAGCTTCCCACCTAAAGCTGAAGTATTAGCTCGGGAAAAATCAGTTTCTAAAGGCCACAGAAAGGTTGGTCAGGATGTTTTGGTGGGTTCTATAACTTTCAATTAATCCAAAATTTTATTTCATAAAGCTTGTGTATTCTGTTTTCATTCCTATAGGATATCCATGGGAAAACAAATATGCTTTTCTGAGTATCCCGTACTCTTTCCACATCCTTGAGTGCTAACTTGCTTCAGTCTTGTCCGAATCTTTGCAACCATATGGATTGTAACCCGCAATCCACCTCCCCAACCTAGGTTATCCATGGGATTCTCTAGTCAAGAATACTGGAGTGGGTTGCCATGCCCACTTCCAGGGGATCTTTCCAATCCAGGGATCAAACCTGTGTCTATTATGTCTCTAGCATTGGCAGGCAAGTTCTTTACCACTACTGCCACCTGAGAAGCCCTCATACCATTTAAAAATAAAAACAACAACAATGAAGGTATTCTTTTTCTTGGAAAGAAAACCTGCAACTTGGAGATTATCTTCTTTTCCCAGCTGCAAATAAACTAATATCCTTGCAGCTAAAACCCCAAACAATACCCATAAAAGAAAAATCTGAAAAATTATTTCCTCATATTCCTGATTTTCCTTTCTCTCCCACAATGTGGGGAGAGAAGGAGCTAATATAATGGGGAAGTAATTTCTAACTTGTTCCCATAAACACACAGGCCTTACGCTGTGGACACAACCCTTCTTATAACTGCATTACCTGCTAGAGATCAAAATTTTTCCAAGTTACAGTATCCAAAAAAGCAAGACTATTACAGTAACCTTGTGTGTCTTACTGGCTGGCTGATTCTAAAAAACTAACTAAATAAAATTAATTAATTAAAAGACTCACATCCAGTATTTCATGTGACTGCTGTTTATCCTCTATGGCATGCACAAACTTTTTTTTTTAGAAATTGCGGGAAGTGTCAAGACCCTTACTTGTTACAATTTAATTTTCTGCTTCTAAGGCAATTACAATTCAATGAATGATGATTCAAACACATCGAAGTTTTCATTACTCTTTGCTTAATTTGTCAGTTAATGCCTTTGAGTTCTATGGTTTCCCCGGCAGTCTTAACTTGCCATTAAAAACCTGTCAAAGAAACAACCTTCTGATTCTGGTGGGTTTAAAGAATATACCTCTTTTCATTGTTAAGTTAGAACTTGCTCCTCAAACAAAGTATTCATACTCTAGGAATTCACAGTTAGGAAAGGTTGCAATAATTCTGCTTAGTGTTTTTTAATATAACAGCACTGCAATAAATAGCGGAAATAAGAGTTCATGCTTAAAATACTATATATCACAAGAATGTTGCTTTCTATCAATGTTTCGTAGTGGTTTATGGTTACCTGATAAATGTTAGACTTTTACATTCCTCTCCATGTCCCAAGCATCTATTATATTTACACATTTTGTACTTCTCTAATATTTTTGCAATACATTTTCCTGAATCGGCTGATGACATTTAATAGAATGTTTAAGACACAATATAAAACCTTAAATGCTTTTGCTTATTCTGGGGAAAAATGTACACATAGATTGGATTTCAAATTAAAACCTATGATGGCGTACCCAACATTTTTGCTTCTGCTATACATATTAAAATATAACTAAGCACTCCTTATGCAATACTGCAGCATCCAGACAAATAACAAGCTCTCATACTTACAAGCAAGCTAGATGATTAAGGAGCTATTAATGAAGGGAAACAAAACCACAGTGCTGGGATGTAATAGTCCATGAAATTCTTATTGGTAGAAAGAAAATCTGCAGCAAATAAATGTTAACCTAAATGCTATAGAAAATATAAAGCAAACAGGGGGAAAATGTATTCTTTAAGCTAAAATATAGGTTAAAAATTGCTGACAATGTAAGGAAAGTCTATTTGCATACCACAGGGCTCCATCTGCTGTGGAAAATATACGCTGCAAGAATGATTTAATATTTAATAGAAGTAGTAGCCACTGTTAATTATAATTTGCACATTTACAAATCAGCACTGATAGCAATACAAATTATGAAATATAAGGGTGTTCTGCTGGATACTAGGGAAAATAAGATGACAGACAAAGTTAATGGAGTATCCCTAACCACAGCTCTGTCAGAACACATCAGAGAACTAATCCAGTTACAAAGAGCCTGCAATGGAAAATCTATTTAAAATATTAAAATGCTGTTTGGTAAAAGCTTTTTCATAGTGCATTTTACTTAAACAGTTGCTTATTGCTCATGGGTCATTAGCTGTACACCCAGATGCATTCTGCAAACTGCCATTTAAAAGAATAGTAGAAATTAAATAAGAAATATATTTCTGCAGCATTTTTCTTGATATATAGAAAGAGTTCGCTTAATATCTAGTCTGGATATGGAAAAATTAGTGTGTGGTCACACTATAAGTGGAAAGCTGTGGAATTAAGCACTACACTCTGCCTACACAGAGCCATAAAATTCAACACAACTTTTCCCTCTAGACTCAACCTTATTCCCATTTATACTGAGATGCTAATAGTGATGATACAAATGGACTCTTATTTAGTAAGAAGACAGAAATTAGCATTGATTTTTTCATTAATCTTCTATTTCACCTCATTTCTCTCATCATCATATAATATGGATTAGCAGTGAGTACATTTTATGCACGATGTTTTAATAGTAACTTTTGTTCTCTACATCATGAATACTGTTAATTTTAGCCCCTGAAATTTCTAATTTATGGAACCTATCCTGTATCCAAACTCCTTCAATTTACTATGATTAGGAAATCTTTACACTGTGACCATTATCTTTAATGTATGGTAAGATGTTTTTGCATCTTGGAGAAAATAGAGAACAAACGCTATACCAAGAATAGTTTTAAATAGTCTAAGGTGGGTCAGGGATAAATAATCCACCTGCCAGTGTAGGAGATGTAGGAGACAAGAGCTCAATCCCTGGGCTGGGAAGACCCCCTAGAGGAGGAAATGGCAACCCACTTCAGCATTCTTCCTGGAAAATCCTATGGACAGAGGAGCCTGACAGGCTACAGTCCATGGGGTTGGAAAGAATTGGATAGGACTTAGCAACTGAGCATACAAGCAAGTTAGACTGTTATAGATCACATGAATGTGAAAGTGGATGTTGCCACATAGTGCTTCCCTGGTAGCTGAGTTGGCAAAGAATCCAGCTGCAGTACAGGAGACAAGGGTTCAATTCCTGGGTTGGGAAGATACCCTGGAGAAGGAAATGGCAACCCACTCCAAATTTCATGGACAGAGGAGCCTGGCAGGCTAAGGTCTATGGGGTTTCAGGAGTCAGACATGACTTAGTGACTAAACCACCCCAGTATATCAGGAAATATTAGTATATATTTAAGTCTACTCAATGGCAGCCCACTCCAGTACTCTTGCCTGGAGAATCCCATGGATTGGAGGAGCCTGGTGGGCTACCGTCCATGGGGTCGCTAAGAGTCGGACCCGACTGAATGACTTTGACTTTTCACTCTCATGCATTGGAGAAGGAAATGGTAACCCACTCCAGTATTCTTGCCTGGAGAATCCCAGGGACTGAGGAGCCTGGTGGGCTGCCATCTATGGGGTCGCACAGAGTCGGACATGACTGAAGTGACTTAGCATAGCATAGCATGAAGTATATTCTGAAAGTGCTTGTTGGCTGCAGGTAGAGGTAAAAAAATTAGCCGTCTCAAGGTCAAGTACTTACAGGAGACATTTTCTTAGTCATCTTTTTAAAACTGGAATTGGAAGCTTTTAAACAATGCACCCATCACCTTTTACTGTCTTATTTTTAGCAACTTCATACTTTCACATTTTCTTCCTGACTGCTATATTATTCCTGACTTAAAAAATATTTACATCACTATTAATAAGCTATTTTATCTGTTGTTAGATGTGTTAAATGTATGTTTTTTAACCACCCAAAGCATACAGTTCATGCAAACAACCCAAATGAGGACCCATGAGATATGGACTTCATTAATCTGAGGCCTGAAAGGTGCTATAGCACTAATACAAAGATATTGAAAATACCTGTGTACTAACAATGGAAATCTATGAGGAATTTATTTCCATCAGGACTCTGGATGGAAAACATACATACACAAAGTACAATAGTTTCTCCTGAGAATCAGCCCTGTGAACTTGCTACCATTCAGGTCACACCTTCAAATATATAATATCTGTGCAGCCAGAGAAACCTGAAGCTAAAATATTATATTAGAATGGTATCACCTTGGTGGTTTAGTCGCTAAGTTGTGTCCAACTCTTGCTCCCCCAGCCTGCAGCCTGCCAAGGTCCTCTCTCCATGGGATTCTCCAGGCAAGAATACTGGTGTAGGTTGCCATTTCCTTCTCCAGGGGATCTTCCCAACCCAGGAATCAAACCCAGGTCTTCTGCATTGCAGGCAGATTCTTTAGCAAAGGAGCTATGATATCACCTAAGTATCATCCAACTGTACCCACCAGGAGAAAGAATAAGATCTTTCTGGAGGAAAATATCCCCAAGCTAGGCCCTCAAGATTCCCACAGAAGTTTAAAAAAATACGAGCTCATAGTAAAAAAAAAAAATTATCAAGCATGTGAAGATATACTCCACTATTTATGAATAAACAGAAACAAACTACAGGTTTAAACCTGTAAGCCTTATAGTTCTAAAAATATTAATTATAGAATGTAAAATAATTTCAAATGGAATGTTTTGAAAAGAGAGAAATAGAAAAACAAGATTTATGAGCAAAGAACAAACATGATCAAAAATGACCTGATTTGGAAAAGAAATAAAATGCATTGAAATAATACACACACTTTGAATTTTTTAAAATACTGGGAGTTCTGCTTCCAGTAGTGGCAAACTAGATATTTCAGATCAACTCTCCAGCTCAAAAAAACTAATAAATGTGAGCAAGTGTTTTGCATAATATGTTTTACTTCATTCAAAAAATAACAAAAAATTAAAGAATTATGAATTCAAACTGCAAAAACTTAGAGAACTCATCCTACTTTTAAGCATAGCTTGCCCTATGAGTTTCTGCTATTTCCAGAATGAACTCTGTCACAGAGCTTTAATAGACTCATGAGGCTAAATGGAAAGAAATTCAAGTTCAGAATCTGCCAACATGAAAGAGACTGACAGATCTCATAGGCTTCGAATAAGGGTGAACAAAACAAAAACTACTCTCAAATAACCTAAATTCCCACTTGGATTAAACTGAACCTTAGAAATAAATATAAATTTTCTTAGGTGGAATATAGCATCACCCTAAGCCTCAAGTTATCACTATATTTTTTGATAGGCAGTGATTAGATTTTAGCAACAAAAACAGTAATAATAGCCAAGTGTATAATTAAGCAAGGTAATTTACTGAAAATGTAAGAGAAACAATAGGATATAGAAGTAGATCCACAGAGTATCTGAATAATGAAGTTATCATCTAGTAACTTCAAAATAACTATGCTTAATATGCTTAAATAAATAAAAAAACAAGATTAGCAATTTTAACAGAAAATATAAACTATAAACATGGAAATTATAGAAATTAAAAATACAATAATTTAACTTAGAATTCCATTACTAGGTTTAACTGCCAAACAGACGGAATTAAAATGACTGAAGGTAATTTAAAATATAGATAGATTTAGGATAGATTAAAAAACATATCAATATTTCAGCAGAAATATCAGTGTCAATAAACAAAATTATGCTAACAGAAAATATACATGATAAAGCACAGATTGGAAAAAGATGGAGTGAAAAACATAGGCGAGTATAAGAATTAAGGTCAATGAAATTAAAAGGCTTAATCTACATCTAATTAAAGTCTCAAAAGAGTTGAGAGAATGAAGTTGAAGTACTGTGTGAGAAGATAATAACAGAATATTTTTAAATTGTTGAGAGACATTAAGCCATATTTTTGAAAGTACTAAGATGTCAAGCAAGATAAGTATTAAAAATGTCACAC